>LPNX010301786.1:150759-348242 GCA_001517045.1 Pseudotsuga menziesii
TCATCTTCATGGACTTTCCAGAGTCCAACTTGTAGGAGGCTTCTCCCATTCCTTTGATGGGCTATTGGTAATCATCTCCAAGCATTACTTTGTGTGGGGACTCCTTTTGTACAAGACATGAGAGCGAGTCCTTGTAACCTGTCATGTGCTTGGAGGCACCACTATTTACTAGCCAGGTGTCATTTCCTGGTGAGACTGAACCTGTGAGTGCAGAGATCAAGACATATTCTTCACAGGAATCTTCATTTTTCTTAGTTCTTTCCTCATCTTCTTGATCATTGTCTTCAATAGCATGGGCCTGAAATCTTTTCTTGTTCTTGACTCGTTCTGCTTTCATGGGACAGTTTATAGCAATGTGTCCCATCTTATTACAAGTGGAGCATTCATAATTTGACAAGTCTTTCTTGGGCTTCTTAAACCCTTAAGTTCTTTTGGGAGGATGGTCATAACTCTTTCTCTTGTTCTTGCCTTTGGTATGGACTGCCAAAGCTTGATCCTCATTTTTATTTAGCTTCTCTTCTCTGGCTGCGATTCTTTCTTATTCTTGCATACATTCTTCCCATAACTGTTGGAACTTGGTTAGTCTTCTTCCTGAACAGATTCCTCTGATAAAGGATTCCCAATCTCTTAGAAGACCATTTAAGGTGGTCATTACAATTTCTGCTTCTTCAACCATATCACCAATGGCTTCCAATTGCTCCTTGATTTGAGCTACTCTTGTAAAATATGATTGCATGGTTTCTGACTTTTGAGCCTTTACACTTTTGAGGTGATTCGTCAAGGTCATCTTCCTATTGATGTTTCTTCTTTCAATAGGCCGGATAGAGCACCAAACATTTCTTTTGGTGTCCTCCTTGAGGATACTTGAGGAATCAAGTTATCTTTGAGGGAGTAAGCTATGATCCTCTTAGCCTTGATCATATCCTTCTTGTATTTGGACTTAGCTTCAGCTTCTTCTAGTTCTGCAACGACCTTCTTTATAAATTCTTCTAGATCATTTTCTTCTAGGATGAGCATGATCTGATATTTCCATGCTCTGAAGCTTTCATCACCTTCAAGTTTCTCATCTAGCTTGGTATTTTGTCATCTTTTAACAGAATGAGAACTTCAAATGGAATTAGGAGTAGTACTTACTTGATAAATACAGCTTCTGGCTGACCTTCTTCGGGATGACCTAGGGTTTGATGTAGAAACCCTAATTTTCCAGTTGGGATCACTGGCAGGGTTGAGTGATGGAAAAGATACACCTTCCTAGGGCGAGCTAGACTGTATCTTTCTTTTTTTGATATTGATGATGGAGTCTCAGGAAAACTGAAGCCCTAGTTCTTCCCGGCAGCAGTGTTTGGTCCAAAACTGAAACTTCTTGGAATTCAGTTCTGTTTCCACAGAAAGATGGACCCTTCTAGGGTGAGTTGAGTGAGCCCTCTTTTCTAGTTGATTTGTTGAGGGATTTGTTCAGAGTAACAAACCCTAGTTGTGCAGTGTCTCCTTTCAGGGGGGCTCTGATACCATGTTAAGTTTTCTTAATTGCTTAGATCATATCTTAAAACAATTTTCACTAGTAGAATCACTAAAAGAACAACAAGCAGAGAAACACAAAGAACACAAAGATTTTCCTCGGGGAAACCACAAGGGGGAAAACCCCACAAAACTTCCACAGTGTAAAACTCAACCAGAGCAGTGTAAAACCCAGATAACTGCTTCTCTTCTTTTTGGCGTACTTGTTCTTCTCTCTCTTGCAAACTTGCTTGAGTGAGTTTGTACAAATGAAGGGTAGTGCCTCCATATTTATATTTGTCACTTGACTTGACCTAGGACCTAACAAGGCTGACTTGTCTAAGTGACAGGGCTGACTTGTCTAGCAAGACATCAAAAATAACATTTATTATAATAACACTTGGGTACATTGACCCAACTTACATCCGGAGGTTTACATTGATTCTTTCAATGACTCTTACGTGACCAAACACATCTCTTGATGGAGGAATACAATCAATACATCTGGAATATCTTCCGAAGTTACAATACTTTAACATTTGAGATTCCCACATTGATTCTATTGTTAGCTGACCTAGGGTTCCATAGAGAAACCCTAATTTTCAAAACTTGGAATCTTGAAATTCTGCTTAGACAGGAAGATGCGCCTCTTGGAGGCGAGTTGTGTAGTGAGGTCCTTTTCCATATTCTATGGACGGAAGCTCCAAAAATCTGATGCCCTAGTTTGTTCCGGCAGTAGTGATTAGGTCAAAATTAAAACTCTTCCAAACTGGAATCTTCTCCACCAAAAGATGCGCCTCCTTGAAGCGAGTTAGCCTAGCCCTCTTTTCCAGAAAGATTGTGGTGAAAAGTGTTAGAACTTGGAATCCCTAGTTTTCGTAGCTGCATAGTGCCTTCTTTCAGGGTTGCTCTAATACCATGTTAGGGTTTGCACTTTAATTCAATTATGTTAGATCTTTAAACTGAAAGATAGACAAGCACATCAATACACAAGTACACAAAGATTTTCCTCGGGGAAACCATAAAGGAGAAAACCCCGCAACTTCTTGAAAGTAGTTCCGTCACTTAGTACAATGTCAAACCAAGATAGAATACCCAAAGATAAGATGTCTTCAGCATCACACTTGTCTTTCTCTCTCTTGAGCGAACTTGCTTGTGTGTTTGTGTCCAAATGAGGGAGGGCGCCTCCCTATTTATACTTTACATGTGACTGACCCAAAAACCTAACTGGGCAGACTTCCTAACCTAACAGGGCCGACTTCCCTCTTGGGAGACTCAAAATACATTAAACAATATTTCTTTTGGGGACTATTGCCCCGACTTACAATGGAGGTTTTATCTCGATATTCTAGCATGACCAAATACAATAATAACATTCCCAAACGGAGGAAAAACATCCCCGACGGAGGTACAATAAAATTCAATAACAATATACAAATGAATATTCTGAAGTTACAGTTTCAACAACACCTCTGACTTTAGGATGGTTCTTTTCTGGCACAAGGGGAAAAGCAAAAAAAATGTTTAACGAGATTTTCTCTAGAATAAAATGGATGCTGGAATTTGCCATGATCAGTGCCTATCCAAATGGGTTACAGAGTCAAGATGCACCTCACAACAAGTATGAAACAACCAAGTAGTAACTTGTAACCATGAACAAGAAAGGGACAACCACGACCTTTCAATATGCACAGTTTTATTTTTTTTAGAAATACTTATTATATTTACAACATGGCCATATTTACAATCATACCTACTTAGGGATTTGAACCTTGGTCTCCTCGTTCATACAAGCCCGATTACCTTGCTGCTTGCTGATAAACCACATTCTAATAACAACAATATCCAGAAATGTACAATGATTATTGTAAGAGAAAGGGAGGGTGAAATCTCTTCCCTAATATCATCTTATTGGATTAAAGTTGCCCTTCAAAGATTACACCAGCAGTTTTTATAGGGAATTTTTGGCCATCAAATCAACGCATGAAAAGAAGAAAAAACAGTTGAAAACCTCTACTTGGACTTGTCTTTCTTTCATTCCTCCCAAAGATATTCTACTAAGTGGTTGTAGGGGAATTTCTTATCTTCCAACCATGACTTTAGGAAATGGAATTCTCCTCTATTTATGTGCTTCTACACTTTGTACACCCTAAACTACTGTTTAGTCCTTTTAGGGTTTAGAGAGGAAGAATGATATTTTAATCCCTAAACTTTGTTTTCCCACCCAGGGCACACACCCTTTGGCCTTCTTCTTAGTTGTTTAGGGCCTCTTTATCCCAGGTGCACCCATTGTAGAGCCCTCTAACCCTATCACACCTCATGAGTGCTAATTATGGTTCATTTGACATTCCTTTAGCTTATAGGTACAATTTTGACTTGGACTTTCCCCCCCTTTCAGTAGGTCCACTTGCTACTTGTCATCTTTATATTTCCATGTATGCATTTGTTCTTTGTTTGAGGGCTTAGATTATGTATACACTGTTGGATGGCATCTCCTCATGCAAAGGGTTCTCCTCCAAATATGTAGAACTTGAACAAAGTGCCCTTCAAATACCTCAAAGGTGAAATACACCTTAAAATATGTGGAATAATGTGTAATGTCTCAAAGGGACCTTTTTTTGACCATACCAATGCTTCTAGTACCACATGGCACCTTTCTAATGGGGTTGCTCCTCCTTTGCACTTTCTCCTTGCCATATGTCATGCTTCAGATCTCTTGCAATGTAGGTTGTTTTCTCCTTTGGGTTGTGTTTGACCCTTACATTGCCATACGTTGACTTTGGACACCTCTTATAGAAATAAGGCCAAATTTGAGTTTTTCAATGAGTTGTATTTACAAGGTTGTGATCTAAAAACACAAAATGTTTAAACAAGGTTGTGATCTTAATTTTTTAGATCTGAAATAAGGGTTTCAACTTTGTTTAGGGTGGCTCATTAGGGTTTTCCAATACCCTTTTTCGGCAGAACAATGAGTTTTTTAGGGTTTTTCAGCATCATCTTCAGCAATGCACCCCTATACAACCAGTTTTTCTTGTATTTTTGGTGAAATTGAGGAAGTTTGCTGCAGTTTTGATCCCTCCATGACAACACACTCTTTTTTATGTTAATTCAACCACAAGTTGTTGCTGATCTACATTGGTATTATGACACCTATGGATGTAAAATGGCCTTTTCTTGCCTCAATGAAGCTAACTATTATGCATGTGCTATTCAGATCACAACTCCATTCTTCATTAAAGGGTTATGACATCTATGGATGTAAAATGGCCTTTTCTTGCCTCAATGAAGCTAACTATTATGCATGTGCTATTCAGATCACAACTCCATTCTCCATTAAAGGGTTATGGATGTATTTTGAGAAACAACTTGTTCCAATTGATGACAACTATGATCTTGTATGTTTGAAGAAGGATGCAGCTCTTGGATTGATCACTTTGGATGTGGAACCCAATCTTGTCCACCATACAAACAATATAAGTGCAAAGTAGTTTGTGATGTGTTACCAACTATTTTGTACAATAGAAGAACTTCTATTAAGCTGCCAGTTATTGAACATGATGCATGTTCAATTCCAGAGTTCAAAGGTTCAGTTTGTTCCAGACTTAGACTGTTTTGGCTAACCTTTTATTTATTTTTGTTGAAATGACCATGCCCCATGGGGTTTGTAATAAAGTGTGCTAGTAGGGGGGTCTTGAGTGGCTCGGTTCCCTAAGACTTGACAGTCAAATAAGGTATTCCAAGGAGTTTTTTCCCTTGTCGATTAGGCTTTGCCTTTAGCCGAGTAATAATCGATGAGTTTTTCTCCTACAACCTCCAAAGCTGGAATGCCCGAATTTGGCGGTTAGGCCTTGGGGGGTTATTAGAGTCCAACTGTAAAATATGAACCTACTAGACACTATTGGTGTGTTCTATGGTCATGTCCTAGGTCCTCCCTAGGTGTGTTAAAACATTGTCCGAAATTTTTTATAGCGGATGTGCTCAAGTTTTTATTTTTCAAATAATTGATTTTTTCAATTAATTAAACCAGTTTTTCTATGGTTTAATTAAATCTTTTTAATTTGTAATAATTAAGTGGTTTGGGGGTGGATTTTGACAAATGGGGGCTCATTTTCTAAGCCAGGTTATCCATTTAACCCTTAAACCCACTTATCCTAAGTTTCTGATGATTATTTTGCACTTAATTAAATATTTTCTCAAAATTAATAAATGAGGAATATTTAATTAAAATAATCAGAAAACAATAAAATGGAGATAAATAAAAAACTCTCCAAAATAATCCAAATGGAATAAAGTAAAGAGCTAAATGACATGGCAAAGGGCATCTAAGAAGATTCCAATCATCACCTACCTTATCTGAGTCAAACTCAGAGCATTGTAGATGACTTGGCATTGGGATTTGCGCCTTCCTTAGCTAGCTTGGGCGAATTGCTTTGATGGCATTGTTTATTGGTTGAGCGATGATAACAATGTGATAGGGTGGGTTCCTTGCCTAGTTGGAGGCCACCTCACCCGAATCACAACTACCATGATCCAGTTCATCCTCAGATCAAGGCGTTGAGCTCTAGTTGGTTGGTGGGATGCGCCCTCCTGGCCTCTCCTTCATGCAATGCGCATTAGCTCCTTGACTCTCTCTCATTTGTGTATAAATAAGAGGTCTCTTCTCCCATTTCTGTGTGGATGATTTTTGCAGAGAACCTCTGGTGAAAAATATTGTAATGCTTGTTGCTTTCATGCAATTATCTGAATAAAGAAAGGCTTTGGAGGCTCATGTGGTGTGGTTCTTGGATGCACATGCTTTGGTGAATGAGGTGATACAATTTAAAATTTTTCTCTTGCTTTGGTAATATGTGGTTATTGATCAATGCTTTAGAGGGCTTACATAAGCACATGATAATAGATATTTGTAGTCTCATGTTATCTATTTACTTATTTACTCTAAGAGATCTAAAAGAGCATTGTCTTATTCAGTTGTATCTCATGCTTTTTTGATTTCAATTAGTAGATGGTACATGATCTAATACCCATTTTTGCAAGTGTATGAGTTCTTTGTTTGCAGATCACTCCACTCTACTGAGTAAAAGGTTGAGCTAGTTTGCATCTCCTTCCCTTGGAGCCAAGTATAAAAACTCAACAACTATTTGCTAAGTGAGATCCAAGGTTGCTTCAAAGATTCAAGATCTAAGTGGTTCTACCTCTCTTATTCACCTTTGAAATCAAATTTCAACTCTTAAATTAGTTACTGAGTAAGGTTTGAATCTCAAGTTTCCCATTCTTCTCCAAACCTTGTGCTCTCGACTTTGCTTCTTGAGCTTGTTTCTTGTCTTTTTGCTGCTTGCTTCCCTCTCTTTGGCTGCCTTCTCTTCGTTGCCTGCTTGTCCTTTTTTGGTTGACTGTCCCAAACTTCTTTTCGCTACGCTTTCTCTATCTTTCGCTGCCCCTTACTTCCATTTTTGTTTGCCTGCCCCTTACCTTTGTTGTTGCTGTCCTCACCTCTGTTTTCTAGCCTCTTCGTAAGCTTGCTTTCGCCCTCCTCCTTGAAGCCTTTGTTCATCTTCTCGCCCTCCTTTCTTTGCTTCTTGCTTTCTTCTCTCGCTTCCTAACTTCTTCCTTTGTTTTGCTTCTTCTCTTTCATCTTCCATTTTACTTCTAGTTCTTAGTTTAAACACTTGGCTAATTTCACTTTAAAGTTTTATTTCTTAACTTGCATCTATCTCATACTTGTTTCATTTTGTCAATTTTCAAAGTTTATAGATCTTAGTTGCTAGTTCATACTTAGTTTCTTTTTAGAACTTAGTTTTAGATCTCTTTTATTTTTTTATCTTTCTTTTTTACTAACTCTTAACAAGTTAGTGTTCAAAGCTCTCATTTTCAGGAATACAAGAAGCTTCAACTCGAGTCAAGAAATCCCAAAGGCTAGAAGCAAACAAAGAGCAAAAAGACAAACTCCTTGAAAAACACTTCCTTCTTCTTTCATCCCCCCATCTCATATTGTGCTTTCAAGCGAAGACAAAAACATCAAAGCATTGTAATAATTAATAAAGAACAAGTGGGTAAAGGCTCCCACACCCCACTTCCCCCATTTGGGGGAAGCCTGTATCGTCCTTTGTCTATTTTCACACTTTGCTTTATACTTGCACAAGAAATTGTTAGAGTAGAATAGAAAAAGTTAGCTTTATCTTTTGAAAAAAGTTTGCTGGATCTCAGTTTACTAGTGTAGTTTTGCTTCACTTTTCAAGTATTTTTATCTCATATAAATTGTTAAAGTCTCTTGAATCTCACTGAAAAGTGGATCAAGAGCACTCTCTATTGGAGAGGTTTTGCTTTTTGTCTTAGATTAGATTTCTTGTTTTCATATAAATTGCTAAATAAAAAGAACATAAAATCTCTTGAATGTCACCGAAAGGTGGATCAAGAGTGCTCTTTGTCGGAGAGTTTGTTGTTTAATTTTCAGTTCATTTACTTTAGCATTTTTTACCTTTTCCATAAATCTCTTGCATAAGGCGGATCAAGGGTGCTCTCTGTCGGAGAGTTTTTCGATGGTTCTTGTTCACAACATTTAATAAAATTGGAATTTACCTTAACTACACTGTGTATGCTCTACCCACTAGTGGGATACCCAGAAGCAGTTGTAGATTCATTAAATCTTCACATTTAAATCCACTTCAACCATAAATAAAACACTCTCCCAAGAAAACCAACGAAAATTCGGCGTTGATCGCTAATAATCGAAAGTGGGCAAATTCTGCCTGGGAACGTGGGAACCACTGTACCGAGACCTTGAAAGCATAGTTAGACTACATCCTTTTTGGTGTAGTGTTGAACACTGCTTTAGAGACTCCAGATAGCCTACATGTTCTTGTACGAAACCACTTAGACTATTATCCGGACATATCTCCAGCATCGAAAGGTATATCTTGGAGATTCCCTTCCCTTTTAATAATCAACTTCACCCCTACAATTTACAATAAAATTTACCAAGAACACTTGCAAAACGTTCTCAAGCACACCCAAGATTTGTATCAAGCATCCCAAGCACTACATTGACTCCATTTGGCACTGGTCTTATCAATTATTTATTTGCTTATTTTCTATCTGGGGCACTTGTTTTATCTATTTAATTCATATCATGCTATGGATGCTTTACTTTTAAATTGTCATTATCAAGTGGTTGTGCATTTTTAATTATCTTGCAAGTACATACTTGGATCATTAAAATGTTATTGTAAATCTCTTTAAAAAACTCCTAAAAAACACCCATCCTCATCATACACCAAAAAACATTTTAAAACATAAGAGCTTTAGAAACTCTTTGTAGGGTCTACCCCCCTTGGCTTCGTTAGGAGTTTGCCTAAACGGAGAAGTCGGAATCAGGTGACAACACCTGACTCTTTGCTTGCCCCCAAGGCCACACCTTTTCCACTTGGGAAACAACTTTCGAAATATTTTTGCTGACGGTGTGCACATCGACGGGCAACATGATGCTTTCCACACCCTATTTGCCATATTGAACACTAGTCAATTCAATAGACTTGAGATGGAGCTCTACAACTACCAAATAACAGATTTTGTTATTGTTGAGGAGTACATTTCTAGATTCAAGAATACGAAGGAAAACATTCTTACAAATTGGATCTTGAATATATCATTATTGTTCTTAATAACCTCTCTTTGCATTTAAAATTATTGCTATCATTTTTTATAGCTTTCGCTTATCCTTCCAACTTTGACTTAACCTACTTTGGAAGTTTGTATTGCCATCTTATTTAGCATCAAGCCACCTTCTAAAAATTGGGTGAACTATCTCCCTGGGAGCATGCCCATACTAAAGTTACTCGCTTCTCATGTATGCATAAGTCTCTAGGGGACACTTCTAGGTTTTCAAAAAAGAGGAGGCTAATATGCTTGTATTGCCATAAGGAAGGACACTTGTTAAAAAATTGTCACTTCCGACTTACAAAGGCTGAAGCTATTGCTCATCAAGCAATTGAAAATGATGATCTCTTTGAATACAAGGTTGTTGAGTTTGCACACTTGGCTGTGCACATTGATTTATGGTCATCTACTCCCACTTAAGAATGGATTGCAGATTCTGGGTCTACTAGTAACCAAACATATGATGAAGGATCGACACCTCCTCTTTAATTAGGGTGATCAATGTAAAGGTGAGTAAGTAACTATTGGTGACAACTCCACTCTCTTAGTGTCTAGTTGTGGCACTTTTCAAATTGATGATGCTCATTAAAATATGTTCTCCATGTTCCTGGAGTGGGACCTAATCTTCTCTTTATTTACCGCATTACTCACACAAATAAAAAGGTGGAAGTTTGGATATATAGATGGGTTGTTAAAGACATCTATGGAAACTTCCAAGTTTCTTTTGTATACTGTGATGAAGTCAAATGAATGTACATAGTGGGGAAGTACTTTTTGTCTCCAACTTCAAATAAGTTCATTGCAATGATGGTCAATGTAGATAATGAAACTAAGATATGGCACTTTCATCTCAGTCACACCAACTGTGGATCCTTGATGCATATGCGTCATCTTCACCTTGCTAAAGGCCTTCCACAAATCAATCGTCCCAGTGGTGTTTGCGAGATATGTGTGATGATGGTTAAGCATTATTGAGTCTTTCCAAAAGGCAACTCATGATGTGTCTCTAAACCCCTTGTTAATATGCAATGATATTTGTGGACCCATGGCCATTTCTTCCCTTGGGGGAGCTAAGTACTTCCTTGTGTTGATTGGTTGCTATGGTTCTTTGGTGGAAGATTAAGTGTCCCTAGTTTGATGGGGGAGGAGAATACATTAATAATGCCTTCCGTTAGTTTCTTTCCTCTCATGGCATCTCTTGGTAGCATACAATTACTTATACTCTTTATTAGAATGGTGTGGCTGAGTGGAAGAATAGGGTTATCATGGTAATGGCTCGTTGTATGCTTCACTCTTAGAACATAAAACTTTCCTTAGGGAGTGATATGGTTGTTTGTGAAATGTTCACCATCAACGACACACCTGCTTGTGCCATCCTTGACATGACTCCTTATGAACACTTGCATGGGAAAAAGCCCTCTATTTCACATGTTAGGATATTTGGATGAGGTGCATTGTCCACTTTCCTGAGGAAAGGATCACATGTCTAGTTTACTCCTTGCTAGACTGTGGGCGGCTACAACAAGTCTTTTCAGGGGGGTTATCATCTTTATGACCTCATCACTCATTGTGTGACTGAGCATCATGAGGCTATCTTGAAGATGTCGTTTCTCATGGTCCACCATGATCTTTTTTATCACCTTTTTTGGTGATAACTATCAACATCTTTTTACAGAAAAAGATAGATAACAAGGAATTTAAAGAAAAAGATAGATAAACAAAAGTTAACTAAAATATGCATGCTATGTATGGGAATTTTTACATAATTGATTTTTTGATTCATGTAAAAATTCCCATGCATACCATGCATCTTTAGTTAGCTTTTCTTTATTTTTATTTTTATATTTTAGAATTCTTTCTTAATTAATTATTATTATTATAATATTTCTTATCTGTTTCTTATTGTTATTTATTTTCTTCTTCTTCTTCTTATTTTTATGCAATTCATTAATTATTATATATGTGATATATGTCTTTTAGTAGAGTTGGTTGTTGATGATTCAACTTGTTGTAGTGGACCTTACCACATCTTCATCGAGTCTTGGTGCACCCATGGGTATGTTTTTCAACTCTTCTTTTGGGCAATGGCTAAGGACTTATGGGTCGATTTGCTCAGCAGTCTCTTCTATTGGAAAGGATATGCAACCTATTGACTTATGGGCCTACTTGCTCACCAAACTCCTCTTTTAGTTCAAAGACCTTTTCCAACCTTCCCTCTATTGACAAGGATATGTAGCCTAGTGATGAACCTCCTTTTGATGAGTAGTCCAATGATGAGCCCTCTTTTGATGAGCAATTCAATGATGAACTTTCTCAAGCTATGTAGCATAATGATGGACCTTCCCTAAATATGCATCATAGTGATATCCAATTCATTGCTGATAGATTCTACTTAAGTTATCGGTGTTGGATGATGATGGTGAGGATGACGAGGCTCTTTCCACTTCATTGTTTCCATCTTTATCCAAGTGGGCCATTTCCACTCTTAGCAATGTTGTTGAATTTCTCGATCAACCTTTTCAGTAGTCAAATTCATCCTTGTCATGAGTCCTTATTTCAGTTGACCCTTCTCTCCTTGACCAATATGAGTTTGTGCCATTAAAGACCCATTTTAACATGACCAATCCCATTATCAACTATGAAGGTTTTCTTTGTGAGTGGTATGAATTTTGATGACCCCAATTCAGTGTTATGGGGGGTTGATATGGTGATCTTATGTGATAATCTATGGATGTAATGCCCTCTTTGTGGCTCCTTGTTCAGTGTAAGGGGAGTTTTGAGATATTTTGGCTAATCTTCACTTGTGGCCTTGTGCTAGCCCAGTTTGTGGGTAGTTGAGGCCCTTAATGGGTAGTTACACCAGTACTACACCCATTGTAATTTAGTGTAAGGTTAGCCTAGCCTCCTCCTTGGGGCTAGCATCTTAACCCTAGTAGCATTGTTATAAATAGACCACATCCCTCATTTCTAAGTCATCACATTGAAGTGTGTTTAATCATTCTTTTGCCTAAGGGCACATACACTAATTCACTTTAAGTATGTTGCACCCTTTAAAAGTCTTTTGTAGAAATCATGTGGTGCTTTTGAAGGTTCAAGATCTAGTTCTTGTAGATCCATAATAAAAGGAGTAGGTGTTGCATGTTCTTGTTCTTGTTCTTGTGAAGTAATAGAACAACAAAAGAACATACATTTAGTGATGAAATCTTAACATATCCAAGGCTCACTATTACTAGTCTCATCTTAAGCTCAATTGGATTAACATTGTCTTCTCCATGTTTTGAAGTCCAATTGTATAGCCCATCTGATGAAGTAACTTAGAACTAATAACTTTAGTAAGTTTCTCAAAATCAAGGGAAGTAAGCTTTGATGAGTAGCCCAGAGTGGTGAACATGTTGCATCAAAAGAAGATTAAGTATCTTTTTGTAGTGTGTCTATTATCTTTTCCTTGTTCTTTCTAGTATTTCCAAATCATCATAACTTTTTTATAAGGTTTTGATCAAGGTCACACAAGTTTTAAATGATCTTAGCCATGTCGACTAATTTTGAAATTGAAGATCATGATCACTCTTCAAGTTTTGACACTTCAAAAAATTTGGTATTAGATTCCTCCAAAATAGAAACTTGCCCCTTAAGCTTTGTGTTAACATTTTGCAACTAAACAACAATATCTTGGAATGAAGCAATTAGTTGGTTTCGATCCTCATTAGGTTTGGAGAAAATCTTCTTGAGGGTTGTCTATGCATATTTGGGATATTTTTGTTTTTCAATAAGAAGTTGTAATTCATCTTACATATGGTCGCCTATGAGTTTTCAAATTTGTTTAAGCCCTTTTGCATTTTTCTTATCATCTATGGTTTCTTTTTCTTCTCCATTAGTAATATGTCGCATGCTATGAATATGAAGTTCATTTTTCATATACATCTTCCATATATTATACTTTAGGTCTATAAGCATAGATTTTGAATCAGTTGACTTCATGATGAAATTTGAGAGAAGAATCACTATTTAGAAGGCAAAAATTCTAGTGGGATTTGGTTTATGCTGAATTGGTTATCGGAATGCCCTACTTCTTAGACAGAAAATGAAACCAACATAGCACCATTGTAGTAGATGAGAATATGCCATAGAGTCCACGAGGAGGATGTGGAAGGAACTATTAAGGACTTATAGGTAGAGCATTGCCTTGGTTATGTTTTCTTATTACGAGGGAAGGAGACAATGCATTTTTTTTGGAGTTTAAATTTTTGTGAGTGGTAATAGTCCTCCGATTTAAACAAGAACAAACATTCACACATTTTGTTATGATTGCATTATATTAGAAGGAAAGTTTGCACTCACAACAACCACATAGGAATTCATATTAGGGACAAGCAAGTGGTTTGTTCAGCATTCCCTTTTCTTATATGCATTTGGGCTCTAAAAGACTTGTATTGACATGTAGATCCTTTTCGCTTTTGTATCAATAATCTTTTTCTCAAATGATAATAACTCTAGTGCAATGAGTATTGTCCATGATGGCAGTGTTAGAACTTAGGACTTAGAGGGAGTATCATGCACACAAGAAGAATGGATGGGTTCAGAGCAAGATTGCCAAGGAAAGCTATTCAAGAGTAGGTGTAAAAGCATGTGTTCACTTTTTGTGTAAATCGGTCTATCCCACATTGTTCACTTTTTGTGTAAAGCGATTTGCCTCACATTCATAAGTGGAAAAGACTCGCCCAATGTGTAATCCTATATAAGGAGGTGAACTCCACTGTAACAGGTATTAAATTATCACATAATATCATATTATGTCATTGTGTTTATCTCTTTTTGTGCTTGGTTCTTTCATCAACCCTATCTAGGGTTTCTTGATATCATTGTTCTAGATCTATTCATATCATGGTATCAGAGCAGCGAGATCTTGATTGTCCCATTCTGCATTCCTCCTAAGATTGATGAAGCAAGCTTGTTTGAAATGAATGTCGGGAAATTAAATGAAGCCTATCACCATGCAAGCTGCACCTTGAGGAGAGAATTGCCCATCATAACGAAAAAGCTATGGTAGGGTTACTGAGGCACAATCTATTTCATTCCAAAATTGGAGCATAAGGGTATTGCCTTGAATTTGCAAATGGTTTGGAATTATATAGAGGAGCAGATTTAAACATAATTATTGTTTTGTTTTTCTATCACTGGGGTCTACAATTGTTAATTTATTTTCAGCAGGATTTTTTAGCCAATTTGGGTTTTTAAAGTAAGAAAAGAGTAGTTTTTAGATTTATTTTTTAGGACTCTAAGCATGGATATATCACTAGAAAAATATTCTTGGCACAATTTCCATACCTGGAAAGTCAAAATCCAAATGCAACTGATGGACAAGAACTTGTGGAGAATAGTAAAAGGGATTGAGCATTCATCTACATATATAAATAAATTACTAGAATGGCAGAGCAGAGATGGTAAAGCCAAAGCTATTATTTGCCTTGCTCTCTCAGATTTAGAATTACATCATGTAGATCTGGAAAATTATCCAAGGAAATTTGGGATAATTTGAATACACTGTTTAGAGTAAAAAAGGGGTAAATGCAAATTTCTCTCTAAATCTATGGTCTCCCATCAAATATCTAGCAGAAGTCAACACTATGGTAGATGAAGAGGATTCCAAAGTCATTTTGTTAAATAATTTGTTTTCGAAATACAACAATGCCATTTTTACTCTCAATAAAATGTCTTCACAAATTCTAGAAGACACGATTTCCTCTCTCTTAAGTAAAGAAAGAGAAAAATTGCAGGAGATACAAAAGGTGATCCTCAACTTGAGATTGCATTATGTTCCAGAAACAATCATAGAAGATTAGTTGGACACAGTGGGAAGATTGAATGCTATTACTGCAAGAAAATGGGTCATAGCCTGGAACTGTAGAATTTGTGCCAATGATGTTCTCAAAGGAAAGCTCACAGACAAACCAAATGTAGCTAATGTAGCCACTTTTGAAGATCCACTGGATGCTGACAATGGTGATGATCTTACTGAAGAAAAAACATTTTTCCTATTTTAAGAAGCCCACTTTGAAGACAGGAAGGGATCTAGTGTAGATGAAGTTCAACATGGATGGCTGCCCAAGTAGTTTAGGAGTCGTGGATCTTGAGAATTATACCCCTATGATGGTCACGATGGAACATTGTGGATGTCGCTCAACATGGATGGTTGTTCAATAATTCGGGAAGTTGGGGAGGTGGAATTCAAGAGCTTGAGAATTGAGCTCAGGAGCTACACCTTTACGAAGGTTATGAGGGAAGTTGATGGAGTTATACCTAGTCCAATAACTATATTAAAGGAAGAAGCTTCTAAAGAATGTGTGCTTTAGATGTTTTTGTTTTCAGTGAGTGTGGTTGGTCTTTAGTTTGTATGTTTTGCATTCAATACTATAAGCCTTAAGAGGGTGTGTTAGTAAGGCTTCTGTAATATCTCTTTGTGACTTTAGGTTATAGTTTAATTTATGCTTTTGTTTACCTTTTTTATAAAGTGGTCTATCCCACATTCACAAGTGGAAAAGGCTTGCCCAATGTGAGGCCCTATATAAGGAGGCGAAGTATAGTTTAATAGGGACTGAATTAATTACATGATATCATATTATATTATTATGTCATTGTGTTCATCTTTATTTGTGCTTGGTTCTTTCATCAACCCTATCTAGGGTTTCTTGGTATTGCTGTTCTAGATCCATTTGTATCAATATGAACAAGATAGGAACAAAATCTTCTAAATGCAAAAGATTAGCAACTTAATCATACTATGCATAAAAGAGATAACTTACGCAACTCTAGCTTCCGTAGAAGAATTATTTTGAGCCATGGAATGAGTTGAGGAAGGAGTCAATTTCTATTTGCTTAGCTAGAGTAGAACTTACTCAACAGACAATGCTCACAATTGAGAGATTCAACCCTCTAGATGGAGATCTAGGACATGATCTTTGTTTGAGAAGGAAGAGTGGCATTTTATAAGAGAAACACTCACCAAAAAATATCTAATATTTGCAAGTTGACTCCCTTAAGATAATTTATTAATTATTAATTAATGCAAGTATACTTCTCATCATTCACATTTTCACCTATTTGGTTGTATTATCTTAAATATTGAAGGGCCTAAGATAATTTATGAATTAATGCAAGGATACTTCTCATCATTTATATTTTTACCTATTTGGTCATATTATCTTAAATATTGAAGGGTCTAAGATAATTTATGAATCAATGCAAAGATTCTTCTCATCCTTCACATTTTCACCTATTTGGTCAAGTTATCTAATATCTTAAATATTGGCGGGCCAACACAAAACACGATTTCATCAACCCTATATAGGGCTTCTTGGTATTGCTGTTCTAGATCCATTTGTATCAATATGAACAAGATAGGAACAAAATCTTCTAAATGCAAAAGATTAGCAACTTAATCATATCAAGCATAGAAGAGATAACTTACGCAATTCACATTTTTACCTATTTGGTCAAGTTATCTAATATCTTAAATATTGAAGGGCCAACACAATACACGATGAACAGGATGGATATTTAGTATTGGACATGCATAGGACCCTTAAGGACCTGGATCCATGTCAAAATATTTTTAACACAATATTAAAATGGTCGTCATCATTTCTACTATGCTTTGAGAGAAATTGTCCCCAATTTCTTATGGAGACGATAGGAATTGTTGTTTCAAAGTGGATCTGAAAAAACTACTTAGATTGTGTTGTTGGATGGGTGGAATTAAGCTATTCATCTTCTAGAAGGGTTGGTTCTTATGGTTTGAGTTTGCTGAACTATGGAGATATAATTGTCAAAATTTCATGTTGCCCTCCCTACTTTGGTTCAATATCTTATTCAAGATGGAAAGTCAAACATGATAACACTACAGAAACAGTAAATGTAGGAGCGCCATCATTAACAATATTTTCATAAAATAACATATAGCAATAGATTTCGCTAGCCAAGCAACTATGTAGAGATATGGATCTAAAAGCAAACATTCCCCCTTCTTCTTATAAGTTGTATATTTGAAAACAGGTTCATTCTTTATCAACAAATCTTCAAAGGTTTGACATTTACATCACCTCCAGCCAAGCTTGCTATATTTGCTCTTTGTTTCTTATTGAAGACTGATAAAGTTATCATAACTAAATATCTGGTTATTATGTGCAGACATCTGTGATTTTGTTACATGTTAAATGATCTAATTTCATCTCATTTTCAAAGATAAATCATGCATCTAATATTACATGCATGAATGTTTGAGTCCAAATTGAAACTGGAGGCAAAAGAAATGCTGATAACATGCTATATAGTCACACAATTATCAAATAATATATTAATACTTGTGGAAATTTTTAGAAATGCCTCTTATTGCAAATTCAGAATTTTCATCTCAACCTTGAGTTTCTCTTGATCTATTTCCTTGAACTTTCAGCCACTGGGTTGAATCTGAAATATAAATTAAAGCAGGATATATCTCACTTTCGTCCAACCAAATACACTAGGCAGCCCAAAAACATAAACACCGAACAATTGTATTTCAAGGGAAATGTTTTTCCAGTCCTTAGGGCACAACTCCCAACATATACAGATCTGAAAATTACTTAATTATAAGGATTTATTACAGCCAGAAATTTGCCCACTTAGCTTCTATTTGTTTTTCAAATCACTCATCAAAATCTACTAACTGTTCATGGCAAATTAGCGTACCAAACAGCCCTAGAAATTTCTCATTCGCCATAAGATTACAAGCTGAAAATCAGACCTGCAAGTACACAAAGTTTGGACAACAAAGCATACTTTATATATACATAAGAATGAAGTTACAAGTAACTTACCAACAATTTTATCCCCAGCTGGTACAAGATAGTCCTTCAAACTTGTCACAAGCTAGGACTCTCCAATTCTCTCCAAACGCTAGTTAGGGCATCCACCACCAAATGTAAACCCTAACCAGCAATATAAAGGTCTAGAAAGGTATCCCACCAAGCTATCTAGCCGCATAAAAAGCTCTACAACAAGCTAGCATAACACCAATAAGTCCACCTCTACAACAAGCTAGCATCAACACCAATAAGTCCACCTTTGATCTTTCACCATGCTTCCCTCACACAAGCTCTCCAAGTCTCCCCAAGGGTTATTTGCTACAAACCCTAGATCCTTACACAAGGATTCAAACCTTAGCACTTAAAGTTTTCTTTTTGAATTGCCTCTCACAAACCCTAGAACCTTCCTCCTTTTTATAAAGACAAGTACAAAGACTCCAGACAAGTTCATCCTCAAGATACAAATGTCCTGATGAACTCTCACATGATGATGCGAAGGTAAGCTACAAACCCTAGATCCTTACACAAGGATTCAAACCTTAGCACTTCAAGTTTTCTTTTTGAATTGCCTCTCACAAACCCTAGAACCTTCCTCCTTTTTATAAAGACAAGTACAAAGACTCCAGACAAGTTCATCCTCAAGATACAAATGTCCTGATGAACTCTCACATGATGATGCGAAGGTAATGAATGAAACTAAAGACTCTTTCCTCCCTTTATATAGAAGAGGCGGGGGAGGCCAACAATAGTAAACTAGACAAGGTCCACAAACAATTATCCCAAGCAACCTAACTAATCACTAGTTAAGCTCACATGTGAAGCACTCCAACTCTAAGGTTTGCGCTCCCCTCCAGAGGTATCCAAAGCTCCAACATTATCTCCTATGTGATGTGCTCCTTCAAGTCCACCACACCTCCATGAACGCTCCTCAACCCAAGCATCCTCAAGTCAAGCACAAGTTTCTGTGTAAGCAACCAAGTGGCTCCATGCTACCTAGGGCCCAACACCCTCCCCTCCTAAATGCCCCAATGCTCCTCCAAATAGGTCCTCTTCCCAACTAAACAACCAAGCCATCCATGAGTGCCTCATGAATAATGTCGTCATGCCACATAGGAAACCAGCCACCTATGGAAATGCACCACATGAGCTCAAGTCTATTTTTCCATGACTAAGCTTTCTCCAATGTATATGTCCACTAAGAATAACCAAGGGTAGGCATCACATAATGCACTACGCATCACATGAAGCACCCCAAGCTTGGTGTAAACACTTTTAGAGTAACCCCGAATGCTAACATTACCTAGAGGTGAAGTGCACTCAGTGTTTGTGGTTGTAACTGTTAGTTGTTTAGAAATCACACATTGATGGATGATCTATGTCTATATTTGAAATTTCATCCTCTCATATCCTCTAGTGGGAAGTGTAGCTTGCCTCATTATTAATTTCATTGGGAAAAACACCATTGCACGCTGTTGAAGATGCCTTGTGCTTTGGTGTGTTTATTTGGTGGATGGTTAAGAATTTTTTTTTATTCATGTTTCTTAAAACTGGATAGGTAGCCTTGTTGTAGGATGCCTGCCATAAGCACTGAATTTTGAATTTTCATTGGGATGCAATTCATTAATGGCTTAGATGGACCATGGCACAAAACTTAGTTCGACCTTTCTTACATCCTTTATGTACTTGCTTGTGAAAATCTCTAATTATGGATCTTTGTTTTTCAATATGTATCATTGCACTTGTATAAACTTTCATCAGTTTTTCATGACTAGTAATGGACATATAACGTTTTGGACTGGTTAGGTTTTTGGCTACTTATACTATATCACCCTAAGCTTTGGCTAAGGCAGGCTTTTAGGTTTTAACATATGTAAGGCTTTACATGGTTATTGCTTTGGGGTGAAGAAATCTGGTTTAGGTCCTTCTTATGGTATGTGTACCCTTATTATGCTGTTTCGTCCTATTCCTCCTATTTATTGTCTGTGTTTGGCCATCCATAGTTTGGACTTTTATGTATGCTTTTTTCACTTTTAGACAAGTTTTTGCTTGTTCAATTTACATGTAGGGTATGTGAATCTTAAAATGTTTGGCGGTGGTCTTTTTGTTTGCCTGCTTCATTATTCCTATATTAGTAAACACTTCTTGAATTTCTTCCTCATGAAACTATTGTCACATTTTTCTTTCCTTGTTTCAAATAGCAAGCACATCTTAGTTCTGGTTCGTATGTTGTTTTTTCATTTGAACTTCCTCTTGTTCCCTTGAAAGTTTTGTCCATTCCTTCACAAATTTATCTTCGAGAAACATCAATACGTTGTTGGTGGATAATAACTGTACAAAAGGAACAAGTCTTCAATGGAGATATCTTAGATTGTCGATTATGGGCTTTGTACTTGTTACGTGGTGGTATAAGTCTTTTTGCTTTATGCTTTCAGTTTTCACTTTATCTTGTCTCCAAACATTATCCTTTTCTGTTGCAAAGGTCCCACAAATTTGTGATGATTATAGATGTAGAGGTGACGATCACCATGAGATCTCACCAAACTTGACATGTGTCTTTAAAACATTCTTAATATATGGCCAATTTTTGGGTTGCTTATCCATTTTGTAGTCACCAAGCTTTTTCTAGGGTATGAAATATTTTATTATCGAATGTATAGAATCTCTTTATCAATCTTATATTCTCGTTTTTGGGCATACAAATTCTCACTATTGATAGAAAATTGTTTGTTCCTGTTTTCATCTATCCTTTTCTGAAAGCATATGGAACTTTCGGAGGTATTTCTCTCTAAATAGGGCAATATAATAAACATGCATTGTTTCAAAACAATGAGACCTTTTTTAATACTATTGAGTAATATTTGAGATTTGTTCCACAACACTTGCAGTAATTGCTATTAGAAAGTTTTACCTTAAAGCATGGGTTCCCAACGGAATTAGAGTCTCTGGTCATTTTGTGCATTTCCTAAGTCTTAGTAAAATTTGAGTTTAATAGCCCATGTTGGTAGGAAAAGGTTCCAATATTGTTTCAAACTTCTAGTGCATGCTTGAATTGAATGTTGTGCAAGTGAGAACAAGCTTTATTTTAGATGACTATAAAAGTAAAATATAACCATATTTTCTCCACATGAAATCTTTGGATGACTAGTAGAATATCATTTGATTGGGGTCTACCACTACCCAAATTGAAGACTTCGAAAAAGCTCTATATGATTTTGTAGTTCCATGTTTTTAATTCCATCGGGTCCATATATGTATTGGCAAAATTAGACAAGTGTTCTGACATTATGGCGATTTTTTAAGAAAATTTACCTTTAACTATTTAGAAAGCTTACTTGAAAACATCCAAGAACATTGTTGTAGGTGTTTTATAATTATTAGGAAATCGTTTTTGCAAATTTGCCTAGATTTTTTCAAACTCTTATGGTGATTTTTCTAACTATTATCATACTCATGCTCAATCATACTTGCCAAGGCATACGACTTAAGAGTACTCAGCATACCACATTCTCGTACTTGATAATTCTCGGCATAACTGTGAGGACTTGTGAGTCATACTTGGGAGTATGGTAACTATGATTTTGATTTTAATAGAATATATACTCTGAAATGTTCAGAAACCATTGCAAAAAACATCAAAGAGATACTCCCAAGTATCCCATGTATTTTACCAAACCTTATGAAAACTACAAGGAGTGAAACTCTTAGGTTTTGCTTAAAGTCTTTAATTATTTGACGGTTTTCTGGAAAATGCATGTTCTTTAATTATTGTTAACAACCAAATTCTGGCTTTCTTGAATTATGCCCCACAATTTTGAAGTCCACTGTAGACAACAAAGTCAAACCAAATTTGATATGATTTTCAACAAAACCTGAAATTAACATTTTCATATATTAATTTTCATAGGTTTTTTGATACAATGCTGTGTTTGATATTAATATAAACAAGAGATGTACAAAGGAATTTTATACAAAGAAAGGTGGGCTACCACGAGCATTAGCTAAAGCTCAAAATTGAGCTGGCTACACACCAAAAATGCTTCGCTATAGTAAGATTGCCTCCTTGGTAGGTTTAGAATCAGTGACAACAGGTTCCCAACCATCATTGTGAGGTTTAGGGGGCCTTTTAGCCTCATGGATGGCAAGCACAAGCATGGGAAACTTATCATTCCGTTGTGTGGGTTGCGGTGGCCAAGTATGTGACAGCTCCCTCCTCTTTCTCATTACTTGGCCAAGCTGATGACATGATGGATTGTCAGACCCAGTGTTATCAGAACCACTTCGGTTCATGCAAAACCAGCCGGCTCGACTGGTTTCAGCTCTCCAAAAGTCTGAACCGCATACCTAGATCGGAAATGGCCAGTTCGGTACTGAACTGGCCTTTTTTCACAGAACCGGACGGTTCTGTACAGCTTTTTTGTTCTGTTTTGAGTGTACTGTACAGTTGTAAGTTTTTGCAGCTGTGGAGATTTCCTTGTAAGCCTAGATATATTAATGAAAGGATGATTTGAAGGAGTAAATCATCTGTGTATTATGTTTTTCTTCCCCTGTTCATTTTCTAGCCATACGTGTGAATACTGCTATGTGAAGAATTTAATTTCTGCAAATTAAATATCAGCTGATTTATTTGAGAACACAAGGACAGCATTCACCTAGGGGTAAGAAAATTTACAAGTAGCCCAACTATGAAATCTATGGATGAAAGTAGGTCTGTCTCCTTTGATCAGTGACTCCTTTAAATGAAATATTTCTTTTCCAGATTTCACATATATGTCAATTCTTATTTTTCTATACATTTTGTTGTATGGGCAAGACTAGGTGTCAAAAAGTAAATGTTGTAAAGGAAAGAGCCGCCAAATGGTATGTGTGTGTGTGTGTGCATTCTAGTTAATATAAACGATATTTATCTAATATAAATATAATAATTTATATATGTATATGCATATACATTTAGATATAAAATAAATATTTGTTTTAATGTTTTACTAGGATTGAGTACTGTGTCATCCGATTAAATTTGGCTCCTCTCACCATACTGCAAACTTGTTCCAGTTCTGTCCCCCACAATCCCAAAACCTACTGCAGCATAGCAGAAAACAAAATATACTGTTGATCCCAAATGCAGATGTGATATAAAGTGGAAGATGACATAAGAATTACACAACACCATGATAAGTTACATTGAGGCATATCATGGGTGAAGTTGCTTTGGTATTTGCTGTCATCTCCCGTCATTGATTGAGGGATGCTTAGCTTGTATGATGTTTATTCTCTTTTTGGCCTATGTATATATCCTTAAAGGATTGCTTATGGGAGGTGGGCAGGTCAAAAATGATAAATAATAGGTCTACACACTATTCAAGTGCATTCATACTTTGGGTTGCACACTGGCAGTCTATGTAGAAGGGAAAAACCATTGGAGCATATTTCATTATGAGCCAAAAAAATGGAATTGCAATAGAAGAGGGAAAGAAAAAGAAAAATTAGATGGATGCTTGTGAGAGATTAGAAATGGTCAATAATTAACAAGTTGATGTACTGAAGAATAGCGACTTAAAATATGAGAAAAATGGTATCTGGGAAATGGATGTGAACAAGGGTAACACACAAATTTAATGAAGAAAAGGATAAGAAAATATTACTTTCCATCACCTCTAGTAATTCATAGTTTGGATTGGACACTCGATATGATCTGAGTTATCTTTCTAATTTGAACTACATGGGTTTCCTTGTTGATAATCGATCTTTGTTGACACAGGATTGCATGTGCAATGCTTTGTGACTTTGGTACTAAATCATTTAATTTGTTACCTTGATTGTTTTTCAACTGAAATGTTTTTCAAAGTTTTGGAAAAGTCAAGCTCAGTGCATGTAGAATATGCTTAACAAGATTGTTTAATTCATGTTTGGCTTGATACCTTGATTGTATGTGTACGCAAATGCTTCTACAAGTTCTAGGGAAGCCAAATTCAGTGCTTTTCACCAAGTAAGATGCATATAATATTGCAATCAATACTTTTTCTCTACACAGACGCACTAATCTCCAACCATAGCACATATACCATCTATTACTTGGATGCGTGGAAACCCAAATCCAGTGTTGTTTCTTTAATACAATTTCACATGCTATGAAGAATATGATACAATTGTATTCAGAAAATGAGGATAAACTACTGACTTTGAATTTGATAATGTTCGTGAAGGGTTGATTTGTACCTTATGAATAGGACTAAAGTTGTGGTTCCGCTACTATGGTTTTTTAAACTATTGATTGCTCTATACTATTTAGTCATAGTAGCACTTTTCTTTCAGTAATAACTACGATTTCTTTCAGTACTAACTACTATTTGGACTGGTATTTCTACAATTAGCATTAAATGAGGCTCTCAGCGAGGAGGTTCAGCGATTAAAATTAGCCACAGGACAGTCCATCTCCATGAATTCACATTTGTTTCAGCTTCAGCAGCAGGGCTCTCATGTTGCAGTTCATCAGTTACATCAACAACAGCAGCAGCAGCAGCAGCAACAGCACCAACAACAAGTCACAAATTCACAGCAGTCTCCTGGCCGTCAAACAAACCAAAATGAAGTCCTACAGAACACCTATGGTGCTTTTCCTGGTTCACTAGGCTCTTTTCTCAAATCGGATGGTTCAAATATTCCTGCTAGCCAAGGAAGCAATTGTTCCTTTTAAACTAGATTCTTTGTTTTTTTATTTATCCTCTTTCCTTTCCTTACCTTTTTATGTAATGTATAGTGCAGCCGCTTAGGGCAGGGAAGGATTGTACATACATTAGCCGATATTTTATTTATGTGTTGAACTAGCAAGGAAGGTTGATAGCTTTGGACAGCGGTCTATTTAGCATCTTCTGGCTCTAAATTTTATTTGAAGCCGTACATAATTTGAGCCAATTTTATTCAGTTACTGAGCATAATCTGAAGATGGTGCATCTTGTATGATGTTTTCAGACCATTCTATTTCTCATGTAACCGTTGGTTCCTATGAATGTTCCTGTAATCTGTTAGTCTTTCCTGTAGGGAATAATGACTACGTTTCCATTTATTTCACTGTAACTATGAACAAAAATGCTAGACATCTGTTGACTGGGCAGCTCCAGTATACGTGGCGGGGTATTTTGGTAGGTTTGTTCAGTAACAGCTTGGGCAATGGTTTATTTTTGGATTTGACAAAAAATAGCAAAGGATAATGTTTCGCAAAAATAATAGCATAATCATGGTGGAAACTGCAGGTTCATACAGGTCATGTAAAGCACAAATTTTCCATCCATCATTGGAGATTCTTCAGTACATCCCTATTCCTCATCATTTTTTCAAAAGTCAACTTAAACTATCCGACTTCTATCTCCCCTTAGCATTCGCTATGTGTTTGCCAGCCACCGGATGAGCATTTAAGGGTATGTAAAAATTGATGAATTTCTTTTGAAATAACTATAAAATAGACAATTTAGCTCTTTACCGAGTCTATAATTCAAAGTCCATCGGAAATATTGTGAAGATTCTATGATATATCACTTATATCTCTAAGTAAGTCGTACGAAACCAATACTCGGAGACCAGAAAGGATGTTTTTAATAAACTCTCAGAGAACCAGATTATAAAGATAATGTGTTGAAAATCGCCGAGGAGATCATAGAGTCTTGATCGCTTTGATTTTAGCTACTAGAGATCCCGACGTAGCTCAAGGTCCAGAAACGCTCCTAGCACACAGCCACGAGAAAACCAGGGTTCACCTTGCCGCCATATCCTCTTCTAACTGCAGCGAATTTTAACCTTTCCTGCCTGTTCGTGATATATTTCATTTGTGATGTGTTTATGATCCTGTTATGTTATTGAACGTGTGTACAATAGTACATGTAAATTTCTATTTGCACAAGAAAAAGCTCTTCATTATTTTTATGTTTGCTTTTGCTTTCTCTTTGACTCTTAGCCACTAGCTACTTAAAATGGTTAGGAATACAATAAGAAAAAGCTCTTCGTTATATTCATTTTTGCTTTTGGTTTCCCTGTGATTTTGAACTGATTTGATCCTTAGCCAGTTGCTGCTTAGAATGTGTAGGAATACAATGATTATCGTAGCCAGTTATTTCCTTTGAAGCACGAGTTTGTAACAGTAATAATAATTGCTGTTTGTCTTCTCGAGGATTTATTATTTTGTGGTAGCCTAGAACTGATTTCACTGTTAGCCACTGGCTGCTTAACATGTCTAGGAATACAATGATTCTCATACCCAGTTTTTTTGTGACATTAGCAAGTAACTGATTGTTCATTTAAACAAGGCTTTGCTCTTTTGTGGTAGTGAGCTATCTACAATTATTATTGATGACTCCGAGGGGCAGGTTATCCACCATCCAAATTTGTTGATCGTAATGAGCTTGACCGTATGAAGAGAGTAGATTGGGATAGTTACAACTTGTGTTCTGGGAAGGTGTGTTAACGCGAGTTTATGCACATGGGGAATAGTTGCGTGCATACAAGATTCGAAGCCAAAAGATAGTAGAGGCTGGCGAATGCTGATCTTGTGACGTAACAAAATGGATACAAGTAATGATAACAGTTAATTTTTTTTATTGAAAAATTGATATTATAATGACATTTGTAAACCCATGGCGTATACGGCCGTTTTGCCATGTAATTTCTAGATGCAAGGAAAGTTCTTTTATATATTAACTGTCCGTAGTGCATAATTAGCAATTGTTTGATAGAATGAGATAAATATTTCTAATTATGGATAATAATAGAAAGGTCAATAATAATAGAAAAGATAAATGGGATGGTAACCATGATACAATAATGATAAAGGTATTTAATATTTGATAAACTTATTTAATATTTGTTAAGGGGAAAAATAAAAAAAATAATTTGATAAAAATTCATGATATACATTAAAGTTCATCAATTATAGTATGAAATTAAATATTTAAGGATATTAGTAGTAGTGTATTAAAGGTTATGAAGTTATGTGTGAAGAAATCCAAATTTTAAGTGTTTAATAGTATTTTGTAATAGATATCTTGTGTGAAATTAAACATTTAAGAATACATTTATAAGTTATGAAGTGTTTAAAGAACCAAAATTATGCTGTTCAATATGGTTGCAAAGTAATCAAATGTAGATGATGCTGAAAAATACTAGAGTAAAATATGTGGTGAATTGTCATGCCCAAGTTGAAATGCACAACATTCAATAATAAAATATGCATTATGCATGAAAGCCTCACCCAATTTGAAATGGACTAGTTTCATTATATTACTCCAATAGAAAATATGGATTTAAAATGGAAATATGTTGTCTTCAATATATTTATTTTATAAAAAAAATGCATGTTACTTGCGAGTGGACTTTGTCCATTTTATTATTAATTATCTATATACATTAGTATTAATTAATTAATCAAAGTTAGTAGGCCATTATATTTTCATTAATAATGACTATTAATTTGTGTTGGAAGAAAGTGGTGCAGCTTGACCAAGACTACTACTAAAATATATGCATTAATAAAATATATCTTGGTCTCGTGCTGAACAACAATTCCACACATCTTGGCTTATTCTCAATTAAACCTTAACTTTGTATTTTCTTATTTTCTTTGCAAAACCAATGAGTATTATCTTACAAATTGTCGACATTGCAAAATACAAAAAAATAAACTTTCAAAATGATATTTAAGAGAAGATTAACCTTCTCATTTGGAAAATGTCACTCTCAAAGTGCATTGAAGCCCCAAACACTTCACTTTTTGTTCTTTGCTCTCTAATATCCCTTTACACTTCTTTGTGATGGGCGATGAGAAAGGGGTGGAGATGATGTTTATCATTTTTCGCCTTTGTTCCGAGTGATCCCAACCAAGTGAATAAAAAATTTGATGACCTTTGTTCCTTAGCAAGGGGTAAGCACTTATTTATTCAAGGGAATGGCCATACTCAAGGCGAGGAGTTAACCTTGTCAATTATGAACCAATGTTAGGAAATGAGTAGTTTTGTATCCTCAAATTAATTCTCTCAAAGGCTAGTCTCCAAATTGTCTTCAACATAGATACGAACAAGAGTACAATCCAAATTTCGGTTCCGAGTTACCAATAAAGTATCCTAGTTTGTTTCTTATTGCTCGAGTCTTCATTCGAGAGGCTTAGAGGAAGATGAGCCAAACACACCCATATTAAAATAATAAGGTACATTTCATTTGTTGGGTAGAGATCAATAATCCATCTATTCAAATACAAACCACTAGACCCTAAAAACCAAGGGCCACGTCTGAAAATAACACATTGCCATCCTCAAGTTGGAAATAACACACAAAAAATCCTTCACTATAGAAGTAAAGTGAAATCCACCTTTTAGATGGTTGGCTCAAGGCTTTTGATTCAAAGGTTAAAAGGTTTTGTGGTCTCACTACACCCTGAATTTCACAATTAGAATTTGCTATGTACTTGTTACTGTTTTTCATGGAGTTGAGAATGGGATTTTATGCATAGGGATACCCTGAAGTATTTTCATGAATTTGCTCAACGGGCATGAAATCTCAGGTCTCATTGATGTCGTGACCAAGCGATTAAATGCATTAGACTTTGAGAAACATAAGGGATTTATTGCAATGGGAGCCATTGATATTTAGAGAGACAATAGGAGGAAGAAACTAAGCAATGATTGTTGAATTTTGTAGCTTCGAACAAGTACTTTTGCATAGGCCTAGTGTTTGGCGAGCATGAGTTATTCAAGAGACATCTCATACTTATAAGTTCCGCTTTAATAAAGTGAACTATTAAAGTGAATGAATCTTTATAATTACTTTATGTAAAGTGAGGGCTCAGATATTTTGTGACCCATAATATTGGTGCTATTTGCATATTGTAATAGTATAAAAAGTAGCCTAAGTGAGAGGAGATACAATAGGGAGAACAATCACACATAGCGCTGAAGAAGGACTATCAACCAAGTGTGCAGAGTAGAGTTTGAGGGACGAAGAAAGGGGAAATTGAGGGCTAGTTGCCGACAAGATCAACAAATTGATCTTGAGGTTTGATAGTCAGGTTTGGTCATTGTATTTTCCTCTGTGGGCCATTATCCCAGGAAGGGAGCCCGAGGGTTTTATATTATTAATAAAATCAATATTTTGGCTAGTCTTTCCCCAGTTGGGGTTTACTAGGGTAAATCTGAAGTGTCAAATTTGTGTATGATTTCTTGTCTTATTTTTGTTGCATGATTTGTTGTGATCTAGCGTGTTTTCAGTTAATTATTGGAGTAAATGATTTACACAAGATTATTGCAAAACCATGACAACGAAGTTATCCTCAAGTCATTGAGCTCTAGTTCCTTGTGTGGCTTCAACGTCATTATGTAGTGAAAAATTGATCATAATGAGTCTTGAGTTGAGTACCGTTAATAATTTATCATTTACTATTATTTTAAAGGGCAAATATATAGCAATGTACTTTTTATGAAAGGATTTGCATTAAAGTTCAACATGTTGTTTCCATGTTATTGTAAAAATGACTCATTTTTACAAGTAGCGTTTTTAAGACGTTCAATAATATTGTGTGCCTTTAACATCCTAATGTGAGAATTTTATAAATGTTTAGATTCCATTTTCATTACAATGATTAATTTCTAGGTGCTTTTTCTTATCTACTTTAAATAAGATACATGGATACGATATGAATTTTGGAATTACTTTGCATTTCTAAGCCATAAGCTAGAGTGTTCCAAGTGTTCATAAAATATTTTATTAGTTAATGTAGTTGTTATTTTGACTATACATATTTTCTTTCCTTGTATTTACATTTCGTGTATTTATCTCTTTATGATTTATTCAAATTATATGATATGTATGATGTGTTTAAGAAGTTTTGGAGAGTATGCATTTTTTTTTTGCAGTATTTTTTCTTTCACTAATATTTTTGAATTACTTTTCATGACTGGAGATAACATCAAAAATCATTTTCACAAAAGCAAGAAATTGTTGGTCATGGAGCCTAATTATCTCTTTGATTCAGAGGTCTTGTTTCAACCATGTTTGGATCCTAGTTTTTGTTTGGTGGGGGGGGNAGTCAATCTGGACCGTTTATCATAAAGTCACATATCATATGCTAGAAGTTATGTTAGTTCTTTTTCCCTAGAAGACAACCCTCTTTTATGGGGGCATGGTATTACTGCTGATTTTTCCCAAGCAACATCGAGAGCCATTATCTAGGAGAATGGAGGCACCTGATCAGTTACCAGGAACTTGAACCAGTCTGGGACTGGGGGACTTAGCCTAGAGCCGAGGGCCATTTTTTGAATGGAGGCACCTAGTCAGTTACCAAGAATTTGAACCAGTCTGGGACTGGGGGACTCAACCTGGGGATGAGGGCCTTTTCCTAGGAGAAAGGAGGCACCTGGTCAGTTACCAAGAAATTGACCCAGTCTGGGGCAGGGGGTCTCAGCCTAGAGTCGAGGGCCATTCATTGAATGGAGGCACTTGGTCAATTACCAGAAATTTAACCTAGTTCGGGACTAGGGACTCAACCTGGGGTCGAGGGCCATTCTTTGGGATAATGGAGGTGCTTGATCAGTTACCAAGTACTTGATATTGAGTCATTTGATGGAGCCTAGGGCTGAGGCACCTGGTCAGTTACCGGGTCATCACCATAAGCCCTAGATCGGGTATGGGCACGTGATGCACCCCTCTCCTTGATCTATGGGCCATGAGACCTTCTCCAGGGACTAGTTACCCCTGGTTGAGAGACCTAACACCTAATATTGGTGGCACGAGGAGATCAAGATAAAGCATTTAGTAATTCTCCTTATTTATGATGATGTACTTTGAGTGGGCATGAATGAACCACAAGGACTCTAGAGACCACTTGCTTTGACCACAAAATACTTGGAGGACCATCTAACCCCAAGTCTTGGTCCATGAGACCAACAAAAGAAAGACCATGTGGCACAAGTCAAAACACAAGTAGACCTTTGTACCACAAAAAGATTAAAGTTAAAAGGGTCAAAGATGAAAAAGATTCAAACCCTAATGTTAAGTCCTAATTATGTGGGAGCAACTCAAATGTTTGAAAGCCTATAAATAAATGACATTTGCAAACCATTTTGGACAACAACTTTATCACTTGACTGTTCCATCTTGGACTGAGGCAAAAATTCGTGTCTGAGATCATCTTATTCGCTGCTGTTGAAGGAAATGTTATGATTGAGTTTTCTATATTCTTCTTCTTGCCCTAGTATGACGACATAGCTTGCTAGGGCATCTCCATTCTCAGTTTACAATGCACGATGGAGTAGTAACACTTGTTACTACAACTCACAGTAACTAGGGTTTCTTTAGTCTACAGGTCACGGTGGTGGAAAAGAAAGCAACACCAAGCCACAACACCCTTGGTGGTGGTTAGGGATGTTTCTCCAACTCTCAGTGGTGACCTAACTACAAGAGTAACCTTCACAGCAACAATAAGGCTTGGTGGAGGTCATGGGCAGCAACAAAGGGATGCTACAACAGACTTCCCACCCTTGCTGATAGACTAGGGAAACAACACAAGTCTTCCCCAGCTCTTGCTGCTGATTACCGTTGAAAACAAAAACCTAAAGGAGGTCACATGCAACAGTCAAACCAATTCAGGCAACATTCAAACCAACACGGGCATCAGTTAAATCAACTCGGGTAGTAGCCAAACAAGCTCGGGCAGCAGCAATAGGTCGGGGCAACAGTAAACAGTCATGGGCAGCAGTCACATAATTCAGGCCACTCATAACAGAATTCAAGCAGCTGGGTGATGGTCTCGGGAAACAATAGTAGGGATGCTATAGATGTCACTAGCAACAACAGAAGGCTGTTAGGGATTCCTTGCTTTGGAAGATTCTTGTACATTCATCTTAGAATACTGAGATCAATTTTCATTCTTTCATGTACAAACTCAATCATCTCATTTAGAGGATGAATTACTAATGCTTTGGGGTTTTTGTCCTTTAAAGGTTTCCCCGTGAAAAATCATGTGTTCAGTTGTGCGATGCTTGATTGACTATTGTACTTGTCTTACTGTTGTTTACTTTTCAAGTACTATCTCTATTACAATCCACAATTTTTAAAGAATATCATGCACATGTAAAAATTCAACATGGCATCGGAGCTTTGCATGTGAAGATTGTAGTGAGAGAGCAGATCACTGTAACCCTCCTAGACCTTGGGACATTTGCAGCCTGATATAGCACACTTGTTAATAAGATATGGCCACCAACACCTTCAGACCAGAAGAAAGGATTGAGGGGTCAACCAACTACAACTCATGGAAAGCCAGGATTATGGTCACCTTGGAAGAGAATGACCTTGCTGACTTGGTTCTTAATGCCACAACAAAACCTACATCTAATGCAGGAAGAATTGCCTTCAAGAAGAAGCAAGCAAAGACAAGGAGGATCAACTATGACTCAATCAAAAAAATATTGATGCCCACCATAACACCATTGAAGAATACCAAAGAATGTTTTGACACCTTGAAAAACTTATATGAAAAGAAGGCACCCAACCAAAAGAGAGTACTGAAGAAGAGGCTTCGTACATTGAAGACGAATAAGGATGAAAGAGTGGCCCCCTTTTTAACAAAAATTGCTCACGTAAGAGACCAACTTTCTGCTATTGGTATACTTGTGGATGATGATGATCTTGTACAGATTGTATTCGATGGTCTCCCCAGTTCTTGGGAGACCTTTCTGGCAGCAGTAAGTGGACGTGAATCTCAGCCAAACTTTGATAGACTTTGGCATGACTGTTTGGAAGAAGAGGGAATAATTCAAAGCAGATCTAATGGTGCTAAGGAAGTGAATCTTACTCTTACAACAAAGACAAGGAAGTCCAAGAAACCCTTCACTCAAAAAAAGAAAGAAAATGTCATGTCTCCACCTAATTGACCAACAAAAGTTGGACCATGGTAAACACCTAGGGGGACTAAGTGGAATTAATTAAATTGCCTAGGGAAATTTTGCTAAATAAACATTATTGAGGCATGTACTTGATTTTTATTTATCATTATTATTTATTATGCAATTTAATTATGTGGAAATGAGCTTTCCATGTTAGGGGGTGCACTTGGGAAATCCAACTTGCCAAGGAGAAAGAATTGGAAACTCTATGACAAAAGCAGCCAGGGAGGAAAAAAGAAAGTGCCCAAAAGCCACAAAAAAGAAGTCAGAGACAAAAGCAGGAAACATTTGACAAAGGAGGGCTTAGTTTCCTTCTGGAGACTCAGAAAAGTTATCATAGGAAAAGAAGGAAACATTGGCCTAAGGAGGCACAATTGCTAAGTTGTATGGATGACTTGGACATGGAAACATCTTCACATGGCCCCTACTTTCTAATTACTCAAGGAGGGCGCATGAATTGGCCAAGGTTATGGTTTGTACGTGGATGACTTGCTCTCACAGGTCACCTATCACCTTCAACTGCTAAACAAGTCACGCATGAATCTACTTAAAGGGGATTCGAGCTCCATTTACTAGTTTGGTTGATGATTAATTGATTCATGCTTATGTGAAGCATAGTCTACTGAGTGTTGTGTCTCAACTTTTGGAAGATGAGCCCCAAATCCTTCCTTCCCCACTCTTCCATTCCCTTTCATTCCTCATTGCAGGTGTGGAGAACGTGATGATCAACCCATGAGATCAGATCACTCACTTATTTAAGCCATCATCATCAGTGAAATTGAGCTCCATTGAAGCTCAAGATTCACCTTCCCATCCATTCTATTGTCAGATTTTGGGCCTCCTGCCCACTATTTTGAGCCCCATTTTGGAGTGGCCAGTCCTCCAATTCCATTTTGATGTGCACCAGTCAAATAAATCTGATAAATATCTTTGTATTTCTGTGAGAATACTATTCAATTAGCTCTTATGTCAAATGTTCTATCAATGAGCTTTAATTCATGCTTAAATGAGAGTGTTTGATCAAGTAAATGCAATAATAAAGGAGTGAAGGCCATGAACATGAGTCTGAGTGGTGTAATATGTTGATATAATATGCATTAGGCTTTGTTAATTTCATTTCTCAGGTCTGATGCACTTTTTCTATGAATTTCACGTGTTTCTTTACACCCTAGCTAGATGACTAGGCTAAATTGACTAGTCTCACTATTTCTTCAATTCTGTGCGTTCTGTTCACTCAATTTCGATTCTGGAAGTTGCTGCCTATTTTTTATTGACCCCTCTATCCATACATACTTTCATACTGAAAATTAGTTTATTTTGTACACTATTTGGGAAGCCTCCACCGCGCAAGACTTCCTAGGCCAAAATTGCCAAATTTTCCCAAATCACTCCTAAACTCCTAAAACCTTTCCAGAACTATTTCGAAATGTTTAAAACCTTATTTTATGCTATATAAATGTCTGATAACATATCTGTGCATTTCCCTAAGCCTCTGGTTGAAAGGAACTGAATAAGTCTGCATAGTTTCACGGTTGGGTGACCCTGAAGTGTGGGGGTAAGTTTCAGCATAGTTGACTCTGAAACCTAAATGGTCTCCAATATAAATGTGTTAGGGAATATGAATTCTATGTTTTGAATCTTTCCTTGGTTGATTCCCTTTTCTTGCTTCCATACTTATGAATTTCTCAGGAAAATACCTCCATTTTCCTAGTCTGAAATTTTACTAAGTGTCTGCAAGTTTTATATCATAAATTTTAATTAAGTTTGCAGCAGTATTAGTGTTCAAATATATACATCATATCTTAGAACATTACAGTGGTATCATAGCATGGTCCTCCATACCTACTCTTGATAATCATCGATGGGTCCAAAATACAATTCCGATTCTAAAAGAAAGATTCCCCAAGAAGAGGAAGTTGAATCTGTGGAAGGGAGATTTCATGATGAAAAAGATGATAATGATGAGTTCTGAAACTTTGCAAGGAACATGTTGAAAGGTATGCAAGACATTTCAACTAACATCATACAGTATGGTCAAGAGACCAGAGAATTCCTAGCTAAATAGTTGGGAGTTAAATATGGAGAAGGGAGCAACATTAGTTCCCAATGCGAAGAGAGAAAGATCATGGGTGGGTATATTTTCTCCAAGACTGGGCCTACGAATAGGACTCTAGATTATAGATATGAACACAAGTTGCAGCCCCGACCTACTATGCCCACATTTGTAGAGATCCCAAAGGAATACCATGAAGCACAGGATGAAACAATTGCTACATGGGAGGAGGCGTTTTCTGTTTATCAATCCTTGAGTGAAGAATGCAGAAGGGCTCTTCCATTCAGATATTTCTATGAGACACAATATCAGGGGAAGCCAAGAGGAACTCCAAGGATTCCATATCATAATTTTGAATTAAAGAATGCCATTGGAAAAATCACCTTGTCATATTTTGATGGCACTTCCAATTTCTCAGTGAGCTCTTGGATCCTGAAAATGGAGACATATTTTCGACTGAATCCTATATGGAAGAAAGGGATGCCATCAAGTTGGCACCCTTAAATTTGGATAGGGAGGCAATTGACTAGTGGTTTCATGGAATGAATACCCTAGGACATGATCAAGTAGTCACCTATGAGGAATTCACCATAAGATTAACATAAATGTTTGAACAGAGAGATCCTGAACACATTAGACAAGTTGGAACTCCATAAGCATACATCTCAGAGTTCCAAAAGGTGGCTGTAAGGGTCACTGATATATCAGAAGCAAGACTGATCCTTTTGTTTACAGAAGGATTGGTTGAACATTTGAAGGGGCTGGTGAAATCTTACCGACCCACAACTTTGCAGGAAGCGGTGAGCATAACTAAAGACCTGTAGGATGAAATTCCGAGGACCAGGTATCCTCCCAGACCTCATATGCCTCCTAAATGGCGAAATCAAAGACCTTCGGTGAGTAACTTTCCTGCCCCTGGCAAGAAAGATTACTCCTACAAGGATCAGGATGAACTAAGGAGGAAAAAACTCTATTTTTCCTGCCAAGAACCTTAGGTTCTAGGCCACAAGTGTGTGAAGGGGAAGACACACTACATCGAAGTGTTCTTCGAAAGTGATGAGGAGATGGTTGAAGAAGTTGATGGAGAATATGAAACAGCTGAGGAAGAGGAGCATCTCCCTCAACCCAACAACAAAATTGCAGTACTCAATGGGGTACCCTGGTACCATACATTAAGGCCAAAGAATCATAATCCTAGTTGATGGGGGTGCCACCCATAATTTTATTGATGCAGACCCGGTGGAGAAAAGGAAGCTGCCAACTGAGTCCTTTGAAGGATTCACTGTGGCTATTTCCAGAAAACATTCCATGGAATGCAATTGGTGGATTTCAAACCTGCAAGCGAGTCTTGGAGACTACACAGTGAAGGACAACTTTTATGTTGTCAATGTGGCAGACACCAACCTGGTGTTGGGATTTCAATGGCTGTACTCAATTGGAGAACATTCCATGAATTATAAAGTACCCCGGATAAGTTTCAAGGATGTTAAAGGGAAACTTGTGGTTCTGAAGGGTATGAACACTTACCCAAACCAAGTAATTTATGCCAACAGTATGAGATCCATTCTGAGACATTGAATGGGCTGTAGAATTATAGATTACTAATGAGGGAACTACGTCCAAAGTTTCCCACCAGCCCAAAGACATAAAAAATATGCTGCACAAGCACACGGTTTTTTTTGAAAATATTCCACATGTCAGGCCACCTAATCGTGGCATTGTGCACACAATTGAGTTGGAAGTGGGCACACTTCCAATAAAAATACATCCCTACAAGCATCCGAAGAGGTTCGAGGATGATATTGAGAAGGGCATCAAGGAGCTCCTTGAATTGGGCCTCATTAGACCAAGTTCCAGTCCTTTTTCTTCTTCAGCAGTTCTGGCGAAGAAGAAGGATGGGGCGCTCAGGATGTGCATAGATTACCGAGCCTTGAACAAGAAGGACATAAAGAACCGGTACCCAATCCCCTAGATTGATGAGGTGATGGATGAACTACATGGAGCAAAATTATTCTCCAAGATAGATCTCCGATCTGGGTACCACCAAATCGGGATGAGGGAGGAATACATGCACAAGACAACTTTTCGTTGTCATTTTGGTCACTTTGAGTTTCTGGTCATGCCATTTGGCTTGAATAATGCTCCTGCAACTTTCCAGTCATGCATGAACAAGGTGTTCAGTGAGCAGCTCCGTAAGTATGTCCTTGTATTCTTTGATGATATTCTGATTTATAGCAGGACATGGGAGGAGCACCTGCTCCTCTTGGATGTGGTACTCAAAATACTTGCAGATCAGACCTTCTTTGCTAAGCTTTCCAAATGTGAGTTTGGCATGACCAAAATCCTCTATCTCGACCATGAGATCTTCCAAGAAGGAGTCAAGGTACACCAAGAAAATATAGAGGCCATTTTGGGTTGGTCAAGCCCAAAGAACCTCACCGAATTGAGAGGATTCATTAGCCTTTGTAACTACTATCGCAGATTTGTCAAAGGATACTCCCGGTACACTGCACCCTTGACAGATCTGACTAAGAATGGTGCATTTAGTTGGAATGAGGAGGCTGAAAAATATTTCCAGAGGATGAAAGAGATAATGAGAAGCTGTCCAATACTTTCCTTGCTTGAGTTTTCCAAACCTTTTGTGCTGGAATGTGATGCTTCTGGTGAAGGAATTGGAGCTGTTCTGATGCAAGATAGGCACCCTATTGCATTCGAGAGCAGAAAATTCCAGCCACATGAAAGGTTGCATTCAATCTATGATAAGGAGATGCTGGCCATTATGCACACATTGGCCAAGTTCTGACAGTATTTGGTGGGAGGTAAATTCATTGTGAATACTGATCACAACAGTCTTAGACACTTCCTAACCCAAAAGGAAATCAATGACATGAAACAAAAATGGGTGATTAAAGTTCATACATATGATTTTGACATTGAGTATAAAAAGGGGAAAGTGAATGTTGTGGCTGATGCACTCCCGTAATCTCACATTCTCTTTGCTGCATATGCTAAATTAGTGGAAGATCCAGTTGGCCACTGAATATTCTAAGGACCAACTTGCTTGTGAAGTTTTGGATGGGGTAAACCAGAATGAACTGTACAAGGTACATGATGACCTCATCCACTACAAAAACATAATTTATTTAGTGCCCAGATCTGCACTAAAGAGGAAGATTTTGGAAGCTGCACATGATGCACCAGTGGCTAGCCACCCTAGTTTTCTGAAGACTTACTGGAAGGTAAGGGAGAGATTCACTTGTAAGGGCCTTAAAGATAATGTTCTCATGTATGTGAAGGAATGCTCTGCATGTCAACAGAACAAAGTGGAGCACACACACCCCGTTGGACTCCTCCAGCCTCTTCCTATTCTAGAACAAAAATGGGAGAATGTCTCCATGAAATTTATCACTGGGCTGCCAAAGTCTCAAGGAAAAGATAGTAATTATGTGGTGGTTGACAGGTTGAAAAAATTTGCACGCTTTTTTGCAGTCACATCCACTATTTCAGCTAGTGAGGTTGCTGTTCTATTCTTCAAGGATATTTTTAGGTTGCATGGATTTCCCAGATTTATAATTAGTGACAGGTTCACCAGTGCCTTTTGGAAGGCATTGTTCGGGTTAGCTGGAACAAACATGAACATGAGCAAAATCTATCATCCCCAGACAGATGGACAAATTGAAAGGGTGAATCAATGGCTTGAAGGGTACCTCAGTAATTATGTTATGGGACAACAAGGAGCTTGGGCAACTTGGCTCCACCTAGGTGAGTTCTGTTATAATACCACATTTCATCTTCCTATCAGAATGACCCCCTTTATGGCCTTGTATGGGTACGAGGCTCCGAATTTTGCAGAATTAATGTTTGGAGACTGCAGGGCACAAAAGGCTAAATATTGGTTACAGGAAAACCAAAACATTCTAAGGGCACTGAAAGACAATCTGTAGATGGCACAGAACCAACAAAAGGTGTATGTAGATAAGCACCAAATTGACAGAGTGTTCCAAGTAGAAGACTTAGTGTACCTAAGGATGAAACCTTACAATCAATATTCCTTGAAGAAGAAAGGGGCTGAAAAAATTACGCTGAGGTTTTATGGACCCTACAAGATTATAACAAAAGTTGGTGAAGTGGCCTACAAGTTGGAATTTCCAGCAGAAAGCAAAATACACAATGTTTTCCATGTGTCTTTTCTGAAGAAATCAATTGGTGAACATATAGTAGCATCTGAAGAACTTCCACCCCTGTATGCTGAAGGCCATTTGGTCCTAGTACTAGAGAAATTGTTACTGGGAAGAGAGAGAAAATCGAGGAACAAAATAATCAAAGAATATCTGATATAGTGGAAAGGATTACCCAGTGAAGATGCTACTTGGGAGGGTGAGAAAATATTGCACCACCTTGCTTTGCTTCTGCTTGGGGACAAGCATATTTGGGAGGGGAGGACAGTCATGTCCCCACCTAATTGACCAACAAAAGTGTGGACCATGCTAAACACCTAGGGGGACTAAGTGGAATTAATTAAATTTCCTAGGAAAATTTTGCTTAATAAACATTATTGAGGCATGTACTTGATTTTTATTTATCATTATTATTTATTATGCAATTTAATTATGTGTAAATGAGCTTTCCATGTCAGGGGGCGCACTTGGGCAAGGAAACTTTCAAGGAGAAAGAATTGGAAACTCTATGACAAAAGAAGTCATGGAGGAAAAATGAAAGTTCCCAAAAGCCACAGAAAAGCAGTCAGAGACAAAAGCAGGAAACATTTGACAAAGGAGGGCGCAGTTTCCTTTTGGAGACTCAGAAAAGATGTCATAGGAAAAGCATGAAACATTTGACAAAGGAGGGTGCAATTTCCTTTTGGAGAATCAGAAAAAATGTCATAGGAAAAACATGAAACATTGGCTTAAGGAGGGTGCAGTTGCTAAGTTGTATGGATGACTTGGATAGGGAAGCATCTTCACATGGCCCGTACTTTCCAATTACTCAAGGAGGGTGCATGACTTGGACAAGGTTACGGTTTCTATGTGGATGACTTGCTCTCACATGTCACCTATCACCTACACTTGCTAAACAAGTCACATAGGAATCTATTTAAAGGGGATTCGAGCTCCATTTACTAGTTTGGTTGATGACTAATTGATTCATGCTTACGTGAAGCATAGTCTACTGAGTGTTGTGCCTCACCCTTTGGGAGACGAGCCCCAAATCCTTACTTCCCCACTCTTCCATTCACTTTCATTCCTCATTACAGGTGTGGAGCGGATGATGATAAACCCATGATATCATATTAGTCACTTATTGCAACCATCATCATTAGTGAAATCGAGCTCCAGTGAATCCTAAGCTTCACCTACGCTCCCATCCATTCTATTGTCAGATTTTGGGACTCCTGTCCACTGTTTTGAGCCCCATTTTGGAGTGGTCAGTACCCCACTTCCTTTTTGATGTGAACTAGTCAAATAACTCTGATAAATGTATCTATATTTCTGTAAGCATACTGTTCAATTATATCTTATGTCAAACCTTCTATCAATGAGCTTTAATTCATGCTTAAATGAGAGTTTTTGATCAAGTAAATGCAATAATAAAGGATTCAAGGCCATGAGCACGAGTATGAGTGGTTTAATATGTTGATATAAGATGTATTAGGCTCTTTTAATTTCATTTCTTAGGTATTATGCACTTCTGCTACTAATTTCATGTGTTTCTTTACACCCAATCTAGATGACTAGGATAAATTGACTAGTCTCAATGTTTCTTAAATTCTGTGAGCCCCGTTCACTCAATTTCGATTATGGAAGTTGATACTTGTTGTTTATTGACCCCTATTTCCATACATACTTTCATACTGAAAATTGGTTGAGTCCGTACACTTTTTTGGTAGCCTCCACTGCGCAAGACTTTCCCTGGCCAAAATCGCCAAAATTTCCCAAATCACTCCTAAACTCCTCAAACCTTTCTAGAACTGTTCTGAATTGTTCCAAAAGTTATTTTATACTATATAAATGTTTGATAACCTCTATGTTCATTTCCCCAATCCTTTGGTTGAAAGGAACTGAATAAGTCTTCCTAGTTTCACGGTTGGGTGACCCAAAAGCGTGGGAGTAAGTTTCAACATAGATGACTCTAAAACCTAAATGGTCCCCAATATAAATTTGTTAGGGAATATGAATTCTATTTTATGAAACTTTCCTTGGTTTCTTCCCTTTTTTTACTTCCACACTTATGAATTTCTCAGCAAAATGCCTCCATTTTCCTAGTATGAAATTTTACTGAGTGTCTGCAAGTTTTATATCAGAAATTTTAATTAATTTTGCAGCAACATTAGTGTTCATATCTGTACATCATATCTCAGAGCATTACAAAAAAGAGACCAAAAGGTAAGAAATCATATCATCCAAATATAGAATGTTTTAATTGTCATAAGATGGGACATTTTTCCAAGGATTGCAGGTAGCCAAAGAGAAGGTTCAAAAGAAGGTTCCAAGCTTCTACAGTAGAAGAAGAAGAAACCAAGAAGAAGATGATGAACCAAGAAGGGAACACTACTTGATTTCTGCTATTTCAGGATCCATCACCGATAGTGCTAACTCTTGGTTAGTGGATAGTGGTGCTTCCAGACATATGACAGGTTTCTGTGAAGCACTTAACAACGACAGAAAGAAGATGTTCACTACTCAAGTGGAACTTGGGGATGAAACCACCTACAAAATTGAAGGAGTTGGTTCTACTTCACTTCAAATCGATTCAGGGACTGTTTTTCATATTGAAGACATACTATATGTCCTTGGTTTGAAGAAGAACCTCTTTGTTGTTGCTGGCTTAGAAGACAAGGGCTAGAGGGTCCTCTTCATGGACAAGAAGGTCCTACTATGGGAAAAGAATGAAAAGTTAAGCTCAGCATAACCAATTGGAGTTCGATAGGGAGGTCTTCACAAAGCTTTTAAGAATTCCACACAAGCATTGGTTCACAACACAATTGACACGTGTGAATCGTGGCATCTAAGGTTTTGACACCTTCACTATATAGCTCTCACTGGTCTTCAAAAGATGGTCACAGGTATGTCTGAGATTTCTCTTAAACATAATGTTGTTTGCAAAGGTTGTGCTCTAGGTAAGAACACTAAGAAATATTTCTCCAGAAGAAAAATAGATCTAAAGGAATCTTAGACTTGATTCATTCTAACATATGTGGGCCTATGTCTTCACCCTCCTTAAGTGGGTGTTTGTATTATGTTTTGTTCATAGATGATCACTCTCGTAAGTCTTGGATCTACTATCTCAAAGTCAAGAGTGAAACTTTTGAAAAATTCAAAGAGTTCAAGGCTCTAATTGAAAACCAAATAGGAAGACACATCTGTATCTTGAGGTCAGATAACATAGGTGAATATGAATATAATATGTTCGATGATTTTTGTCGAGAAGTAGGAATCAAAAGGGAGCTGACATTGCCATACAACCCTCAATAGAATCGCGTTGCAGAAAGGAAAAATAGAACGATGTGTGAAGCTTCCAAAGCTATGCTAAGTGACCTTGATCTTCCTTTATCCTCATGGGCTGAAGCTACATGTACTATTGTGTACATTAAAACCATAAGTCCTCATGCCATCTTGGGGGAAAAGACTCCAGAAGAAGTATTTAGAGTAAAGAAACCCGCCGTTGACCACATGAGGATTTTTGGCACTCTAGAAAGAAAGGGACATTTGTTGGTTACATTGAAAGCTCGAAAGCTTACCACATCTATGTTCTTAAACAAAGGTACATTGAAGTCAATAGAGACGTGATATTTCATGAGGAAGTTGTGTTTCATCAAACAAAGGAGATTCCAAAGGATGTAGAAGAATATCCTTCTGAATTTCTATATTTAGAAGTTCAAAGGGAGGAAGAAGAAAGTGAGTCTCAAATTCCAGATATGCCCGAAGAATCTGAAAGACTAGAGGAAGAACTACTTGAGGCTCCTCCTTCCAAAATAAGACCTGATTGGTACTGAGAAACATTGCAAGAAGATGAGAAGCATAGAGCTCCTCCTGAAACTTTCATAGAAAGCATAAGGCCTAAAAAATACTTAGGCCTGATGAGCAAGCTCATCAATGAAGAACCATCCATATACAAAGAAGCAACAAGCCTAAAGGTGTGGAATGATTCCATGATCGAAGAATATAGTTCATTATGAAAAATGATGTGTGGGAAGTTGTTCCTAGACCGACAGGGAAGTCCGTGGTAACGTCTAGATGGATTTACAAAATCAAGCATGCTGCTGAGGGAAACATTGAAAAGTATAAATCCATATTTGTCGCTCGTGGCTTCACTAAAAAAGAAGGCATAGACTATGATGAAAATTTTTCTCCTGTCACCAGATATACCACCATCAGAACTATCATCTCCCTTGCTTCTATGTTTGGATGGAAACTCCATTGAATGGATGTCAAAACAACCTTCCTCAATGGAAAAATTGAAGAGGAAGTCTACATTGAACAACCTGAGAATGATTTGTGACTCATGGGGATAAGTCCCATGTCTGTAAACTGAAGAAAGCCTTGTATGGGCTCAAACAAGACCCGAGAGTTGGGTATGCAAGAATTGATGGCTACCTTCATAGCTTGGGGTTCTACAAAAGTACCGCTAACTCCAATATGTAATTTAAGGTTGTCCATAACCATCACTTGATCCTAGTATTGTATGTGGATGATTTGTTCCTTACTATGGAGGAAAAACTGATAACTCAGTGTAAGAGGGATATTACCTCTGAATTTGAAATGAAGGATCTTGGTATGATGCACTATTTTCTTGGCTTAGAGGTTTGACAAAAACCAGGAGAGATTTTCCTAACACAAGGGAAGTATGCAGTCGATATCTTGCAAATATTTGGGATGTAGGACTGCAAGTCCATGAGCGTACCCATGGCAACATACTTGAAGAAGTTATGTGACTCAACCACCTGTTCAAAGATGTGGATTCCACTCTGTATCGAAAACTCATTGGATCTTTGATGTATCTATTGCACATAAGACCAGATATCTATTACACAATGAATGCTTTGAATTAGTTCATGTTTGATCTGAAGCACATACATTGGGTAGCTTCTAAACATGTACTCAGATATGTGTGAGATACTATCACTTATGGGCTTAGGTATACTTCCAGCAAGGGAGTAATGTTAGTCAGATATTCCGACTCTGATTTGGCTGGCAGTGCAGTAGACCGAAAAAGAACATTAGGTTACTACTTCAGTATGGGATCAATAATGATCTCTTGGTCCAACAGGAAACAAGGTTCCATAGCTTAGAGCACAATTGAAGCTGAGTATATTGTTGCTAGTGATGCCTGCAAAGAAGTAGTTTGGATTAGGAAACTTCTCTTTGATCTATTCGGTGGAAAGCTTGAGTCAACGATTATTCATTATGATAATTAGAGTTGCATTAAGCTTTCATAAAATCCGGTGTTTCATGACCGATCGAAACACATTGAAATGAAGTACCACTTCATCAGAGACTTAGTACAGAGAGGAACCCTGAAGCTTAAAACATCCGTACATATGAACATATTGCATATATTTTGACCAAGCCTCTGACATCAACAAAGTTTGTGTACTTTCGTGACAAGATTGGGATGGCAGAGAATACCTCTCTTGCTGAGAGGGAGTGTTGATTTTTCCTAAGGAGCATCGAGAGCCATTATCTAGGAGAATGGAGGAACCTGGTTAGTTACCAGGAAGTTGACCCAGTCTGGGACCGGGGGAATTATCCTAGAGTCGAGGGTCATTATTTGAATGGAGGCACCTGGTCAGTTACCAGGAATTTGAGTTATTCTGATACTGGGGGACTCAACTTGGGGCTAAGGGCCATTATATAGGAGAATGGAGGCACCTGGTCAGTTACCAGGAAATTGACCTAGTATGGGACTAGGGGTCTCAGCCTAGAGTTGAGGGCCATTTACTGAATGGAGGCACCGGGTCAATTACTAGAAATTTAACCTAGTCCGGGACTAGGGACTCAACTTGGGGATGAGGGCCATTCTTCGAGAGAATGAATACGCTTGGTCAGTTACCAAGTACTTGACATTGATTCATTTGCTGCATCTTGGGGTTGAGGAACCTACTCAATTACAAGGTCATCACCATAAGCCCTAGACCGGGTCTGAGCATGTGATGCACTCCTCTCCTTGATCTATGGGCTATGAGACCTTCTCTAGGGACTATCTACCCCTGGTTGAGAGACCTAGCACCTGATCTCGGTGGCACGAGGAGATCAAGATAAAGCATTTAGTAATTCTCCTTATTTATGATGATGTACTTTGAGTGGGCATGAATGAACCACAAGGACCCTACAGATCATTTGCTTTGACCACAAAATACTTGGAGGACCATCTAACCCTAAGTCTTGGTCCATGAGACCAACAAAAGAAATACCAAGTGGCACAAGTCAAAACACAAGAATACCTTTGTACCACAAAAAGATTAAAGTCAAAAGGGTCAAAGATGAAAAAGATTCAAACCCTAATTTCAACTCCTAATTATGTGGGTCCAACTCAAATGTTTGAAAGCCTATAAATAAATGACATTTGCAAATAATTTTGGACAACAACTTTATTGCTTGAGTGCTCCATCTTAGACTGAGGGAAAAATTTGTGACTGAGATCATCTTATTCGCTCCTGTTGAAGGAAAGGTTATTGCTGAGTTTTCTACGTTCTTCTTATTTCCCTAGTATGTCGACATAGCTTACTAGGGAATCTCCATTCTCAGTTTACAGTGCATCATGGAATAGTAACAACTGCTACAACAACTAATGGTGACTAGGGATTCTTCAGTCTACAGGTCATGGTTGTGGAAAAGAAAGCAAATACAAGACACAATGCCCTCGGTGGTGGTTAGGGATGTTGCTCCAGCTCTCCGTGGTGGCCCAACTACAACAATAACCTTTGCAACAACAAAAAAAAGGATTGGTGGAGGTCATGAGCAACAACAAAGGGCTGCTACAACAGAATTCCCAACCTCGTTGGTAGACTAGGGAAGTAGCACAAGTCTTCCCCAGCTCTTGTTGTTGATTACCGTTGACAACAACAGCCTATAGGAGCTAACGGGGAACAGTCAAACCAACTCGTGAAACCATCAAACCAATACAGGAAACAATCAAATCAACTTAGGAAATAGTCAAACAAGACCGAGTAGTAGAAACAAGTCCGAGAAATAGTAAACAATCAAGAGAAACAGTCAGAATTCAGGATGCTCATAAAAAAATTCAGGCATCTGGGTGATGGTCTCAGGAAACAACATTAGGGATTCTACAAGTTTCAGTGGCAGCAATAGAAGGCTACTAGGGATTCCTTGACTTTGGAACATTCTTGTACATTCATCTCAGAATTCTGAGATCAATTTTTATTCTTTCATGTACAAACTGAGTCATCTCATTTAGAGGATGAGTTACTAATGCTTTGGGGTTTTTGTCCTTTAAAGGTTTCCCCGTGGAAAATCATGTGTTCAATTGTGTGATGCTTGATTTTCTACTGTACTTGTTTTACTGTTGTTTACTTTTTAAGTACTATCTATATTATAGTCTACAATTCTTAAAGAATACCAAGCACATGTAAAAATTCAAAAATTACAACTGTGTAGAGTGTGAGAGAGACAGTGAGAAAGTGAAGAGGAGGTTGTAACATATGTGTTGTAGGTTTTATTCCTTTAGTTTGCTGGATGGAATAAATGACTGACTAGTTGTTTCTTTGTGGATGTAGCCCATATTAGGCATGTATATTCAATGTCTCTTGTATTGTGTAGTTTTGTGTTTTATTTCCCATTCATTTTTTATTTTGATTGCTTCGCGATCATATTCGTAATAACCGGTATCAAAATCAAAGGTTTATTTGGTTGATAAATTCACAGGAAATGAGGGTTTTCTGGTTTGAGTGGGAGCAATGGAGGAAAAGGACAAGTTTAGGTCAAGATGTTTGACAAAATTACCAACTATGGAAGATGCAAATGGAGGGCTATCTATATCAAAACATTTTTTTTCTATTGTTGGGAGAAAAAGTAAAGAAGTCGACGACTATGAAGGACAGAGGATGAGAGGTTCTTGTTAGAAAGGCACCAAGAACAATATTGCTATACCTGGAAACATTGATAGCTTTTAACATTTCAAAAGAAAAGACAACAAATTATATAATGAAGACATTGGCTACACTGTTTGAAAAACCCTTAGCCTCCAACAAGGTATTTCTTATGAAGCGTTTATTTAATATGAAGATGTCAGGCGAGTTTGTTGCTGATCATTTAAATGAGTTTAACATGGTCACCAATCAGCTACGTTTTGTAGGACTAAACTTTGATGATGATGTTAGGTCTCTAGTGTTTTGTGCTCATTGCGAGAAAGTTGGAATGACTTGGTTATGGCTGTGAGCAATTCAGTCTCCGGTTCCAACACTTTAAAGTTTGATGATGTTGTTGGTGTTATCCTTAGCAATGAAAAGGGATGGAAAAACATAGGTAAGACATCAGGTAATGATTTGACTGTGGAGAATATATGAAGACAAATGGAGAGAGGAAATGAACTAGGGAATCAAAGAAAGTCTAAGAAGGATAGATCCAAATATAAAGGGAAGTTAGAGTGATGGCATTGCAAGAAGAAATGACACCTGTGAAAAGACTATTGGTCTCTGAAAGGAAAACAAGGAGATGGAAAACAATACAATAATCAAGAAGTCTCCGAAGTTGGTCTTCGAGTTTAAGTGGAGTTAGAGGAACAATGCAAAATTCGGTATATTTGCAAACTAAAAAATGAATATGGGTATATTCATTGGAAATCTTATCAATAGTAGAATAAATAACCATATCAGAGAATACGTTTTTTAGATCCTTTTATAAATTTCACTGAAAAGGGGCATATAGTTATAATTTAACAAAATTGTTAAATTGGTAGTTTCCAAAATTCTTATGTGTGTGTGTGTGTGTGAAATTTTTATTAAATTTTGGAAATAAAATTTATTGAATATATTTGATGATATGAACATGTTGCAGATACATACAATAATTTGGTATAAGCTATATGTCTGCATTATATCTAGAAACAATATAGAGTTCATAACATAAGAAAATAAGTAAAATGGGAGAAAGGGAATTCCCATATAGCCTTTCAAAAGAAGCGAGGGAAAAAAATATCATAATGGGAAACGTTAAAACAAATCTCAATGGGCATAGAACCAATATTGAACCAATATAGTATGTGAAAACCATGAAAAGTTTGAGGATGGAGGTGCAAAACTTAGGGAAGTAAATGGGGTATCAAGAGTAAACAAATCAATTGATGCATAGTTTGAACCTGTTACAAAGGAAAGTGTAGGTTGAATGAACCTTATTCCAAGAGAAAGAATATAGATAATACTCCAAGAAGAGATCACATGAAATATTTGGGCATTCCAAGAGTGCTATTAGGAGTCATAAATATTATTATGCACTACCTCATGTAGATACGAAGTGATACTCATATGAAGAGTCTAGGAAAACTATAGAAAGTTCCCCAGACATATATCATAAAGTAAGACATGTGGTACATAAAATGCAAGGAATGTTAAGGAATATTAAGCCACCAAATTTTGATGATGAGAACAAGATTGAAGATGTTGAAGCCTATTTATTGGGAATGAGGAAATATATCCAATTGCATAGCTATTCTTCTAATATGGAGGCTATAATTGCAATCTACAATTTATAGTGAAAGGCTTGCATTTGTGGGATCAACAAGTCCAAGTGAAGCATATATACGAAAAGAGGATCTCATTGAAGCAATTGAAGAGATATTTTCAACAAACATATTTATTTGAGCTTTATTATGAAAATAAGGAGGATTTATTTGAACTCAAGCTAGAAAACATGAATATGGAAGAATATGGAAGGAGTTTTTTGGAATTGCTTAGGTATGTTGTGTTTTTAAAGAAGAGAAGGTAAATATATAGATAATTTTTAGTGGAATACCTTCATTTTACAAAGGTATACTTTGTATTGATGAACCAAAGGCCATTGAATACACAATTTGTGTTGGTTGTGGAGCCTTATTATCTTCCTAATTTAGAGGTATTGTTTCATGTTTGGATCCCAATTTATGATGGGGGGGGGATGTGGGGGAGATTTATTCCTCACCAATGTTTCCAAGGGATTTAATGTGGGAATTGAAAACTTGTTGGATCCCCCATCGGTGAGGGTTGGGGGAAGTGCCTCCAAATATATTTTTTGGAAAAATGCTTGCAAATATTATAATTTCGTAGTCAATTTGGATCGTTCATCACTATCTATCGTAGATAGGATGGTAGAAGTTATCTTGGTGATTTTTCCCTAGAATTCAGCCCTCTTTTTATGATGGTATTGTATTATGACTATGTAATGTGAGAGAGTGAAGAGGAGTTTGCAATGGATGTGCTATAGGTGTTATTCCTTCATTTTGTTAGACATAATAAAGGCATGAATGGTTGTTTCTACATGGATGTATCCCATATTGGGTGAGGCACGCATATTGGTGTCTCTTGTATTTTGTTCTTTTGTGTTTTATTTCTACATTCATTTTGTTTCTTATTTCTCTATGATAATTTCCTAACAATTCACAAATCCAACTACTTGTATGATCAGAACAAAGGCAAATCCAACTTTTAGAAATCTTGGAAATATAAGAGGATAGATACATATGATCAAAGGAAGAAAGGGTTTAAACCATATTTATTCATAAATCAATCCAAATCATATAAACAAAGAAATCCAACCCAAAATGGACCTAGGATGATAGAATCATGGGAAGGAGTAGGGATGCAACTTAAGTGTTGGGGATGTGAAGGAGATCACTTGTACATAGGTTTTCCTTGTACGAGAGATAGAGTGGGGACCATGCACAACTTTCAAGAAGCAAACATTGTGGAAGAAGTGTCCATAAATGTTCCCAAAATATAGGTATCCTTGGATGATAGATATGTACAACATCAATCCAACATGATTGAGGTTGAAGGTAAGATTGCGAATTAAGCTATTGCCATTTTAATTCATTTAGGGGAAACCCAGAGTTATATTTCTTTTAATTTGGTTGAAAAATTTTAGTTAAAGAAAATTAAGCATCATTAAATCATGGGTGTTTCAATTGGCAATTGATGCAAAGAGGAATATCAATGAGATAATAAAGAATTGTCCATTAGATATGAATGGACCCCATACTTTTGCAACTCTAAACATAATTCTTTTTGGCTCATATGAAATCCTTATTGAGATGGATTGGTTGGAAATGCACCATGTTATTTTGTATTTCCATAACAAGACGTTCACTTGTCTTGATGAGGAAGGGAATTAGAAGGTTGTGAAAAGATTTTCGAGGCCTATTTCCACAAGACAATTTTCGGTTGTGTAGTTGAAAAGGTTGTTTAGAAAAGGATGCTAATTGTACGCAGTTCATGTGGAGGAACCATACAAGGGTAAACTTGTAAAGGTCCTATGTAACACCCCATGGTTAAAACTTAAAATCCGCATTATTTTGTAATTGTAATTTTGTAAAAGACGATGAATTCCTGAAAGGAAGAGCTCATGATGTATTTTTCTTATTAATATAAAAATCAAACTGGCAGTGGCGGAACCAACATGCTGTAAGATCAAGAACTCATGTATTCACCTAGGTCAGTAAGGGGGTGGGGCTGGAATATAACCCAAGAGATAAGTATGGCCCTAGTTAACCCCCTCTTACCTTATAAATTTATTAAACCCATAATTTCCTAAGTATTCCTTTAACATGTTTTAAAGAGTTAATGACAGATTAGGTGGAGATGGGTTGCAAATTGACATGTGTAGCATGTAATGAAAGATCACATGCAAAGTTGGAGGAAAGGGGGGTTGAGCTTGGTCCAAGGGGGACAAGTGAGAAAAAAAGATTGTGCAACAAAGAAATGGATGCATTGAAGACATAACCGAGTGCAACAGACAAAGTGTGAAAGAGAAACACAGTGAAACATACTATCGCTATAGTGTTGGAGTTAATTTCATCTCCGTGTTGAAATTTGGAAATTGGAATCGCTGGAGGACAGAAAAATAGTTCAGTTCCAGAGCAAAGTGTCCAAATTATACACATATTTTTGGTAGTTGGGTTGGTTGTGAGAACCTGTAAGCTTGAGCTTGGTTGTTAACATTTTGTTGGTAAAATTTCCCCCTGATTTTGCCTCTGGTTGCACCAGTGAAATGGAAAAGGTGTGATAAATTCCCTTGGTAGATTTATAAGCACAGGTGTAGTGACAGTTATCACTATGGTGCTAGTTAGAATGAATCTTAGGAGAAGGATTGTACAATTGGAATGGATTTGGTGAGAAATCATAGAATCCTGTTTTCCAAGCGAGGAAATCCTGAGAGAAACCCGAGACTGGTGAGAGCCTATGGTGAATGCATGACTTATAGATTAGGGGTCGCCTCTGAGAGCTGAAGTAATATAGGTCGAACAAATATATACGGTTCAGCAAGGAACTGGTTCATTGGTTAAACATTTTCTAGTCCATATATCATTGATCAGTTTTTTTCCAAGTGGCATGAAGGTGATAGTGGGGATATGATTTTCCTTTCCTCTTTCAATTTGTTTTGAAGAAGATATTCCTAAAAAGGAAATGGAGGAATATTGGGAAATTATATTTACATGATATTATCTCTCTTATTTTAAGTCACTTAGAACCATTAAGATTTATTAAAATAAAGTTGGTCCGTATGCTCAATTGAAGAATTATATTGGTGATCAATTGAGGATAATTAATGAAAAGATGTTGATGTATTCATATGTTAAAACTCTATAAGGAAAACATAGAATATTTGTAAATGTGAAGAATGCACTAAAAATTCTTGAAGGTTGTTGGTCCAGGGAAAGGGACAAGGAAGAAGTGCGCGCGCAAGAAAATCAGGAAAAGGCACGCACGATAGAAGGGAAAAGCAGGCTAAGAAGGAATCGACGCAGAAAAGATGAAAATATGCGCGCAACGGAGAAAGAACAGGAGGAAAGATGCGACATGATAGCTGCGACGAAGGCAGATCTGAGTCGGTGGAAGAGGCAGGTGGAGAAGTTAAAGATGGAAAGTGGAAGTCAAGGAAGATTGTAGAAGGACGAGCCAACAAAAGAAGGAAGGACAATTTTGCAGCTAGTTATGATTGATACAGACGAGCTGAAAGACGTTTCCGTGTCTAGTTAAAGCTATGGTTAATGTATTCCAGGACTTTCACGGCTAGGTATGGGCCGACATTTATGTAACATAAGATATTTTGTAAGTTGTTTAGTCTGTAATAACTGAGCTATACTCAGTCGAACCTGTGAGGTATTATAAATATTATAAATAGGAGGAACCCGCTCTATATAAGGGTTCGCCGATATAGATAAGTCACAGTTAGTTAGAGTCCATTAGATTCAACTAGATTCAGTAAGATTGAGTAGAAGTAGAAGGCTGTCGAGCCGGGTATCTTGCAGCTGTGTGCGCAGACCGCTAGTAGTAGAGTAATCTGCAGCTAAGTGCACATATAGTAAGATATAAGAGTTGATCCAGGCTATGTGTGGATCAGTAGGAGTAGATAGGAAATAAACCAGAGAACATGAGAGCAATAATATTGAGTCAAAAGACATATCTTAAGAACAGTATTCAGGTTGTATACTACAAGGTTCTATATCCAATTCTCATGCCAGATGAAGAGCACCTTGGTGGTTTTTCCCAGATGGGTTTCCACGTTATTTCTTGTGTATATGAATGATTGTTGTTGAATGTTGAATGTGTACATGAATATTTGCTTACTGTTTGTTATTACAGTTACTAGTGAACATATGTCGCAATCTGGTTTATCTATGAATGAATGGTTAAGTGTTGGTTGGAATGGTATGTATGAGCCTTGGTTAAGCTATTAAGTAAAAGACTAGTCGTGCACTGTCTGATTGGGTATGAGAAATCAGCTGCGTCGCACTGTCTCACCAGCTACCAGGTTGTACAGATGAGGTTGTGTTGCGTGCAAGCCGCGACGCCTCTCTGCGCTGTTGTCACGCAGTAGTAAGACTCCATCCCATCACCTTTATCGAGCGCCTTGGCCTCGCACCAAGGGATTATACTCCCTCACCAACATGGTTGTGGAAATTACCCATTAGATATCTCAGATGAGACTGCGCCTCCCTCGTGGGCGTTGCCGAATGAGCTTGCTCTGTTGGGCTGATGTATTCTGGTGTCATGTTGGTATTGTGTTGTTTTTGGACCATGGGTCAAGATAGGAAGTAGAAATAGGACAACAAATGGTTCCGTATTTGGGACCTCATTTGAATCGAGGGAGATGTTGTGGCACCCGACAAAGAGTGAGATAGAGGATTGGATGGAGTCCAAGATGCTGGCATTCACACAAGAAGAGAGCACAAGATCTCAATTAAGCGCACAATACTGGGTAGACCGGTACATATATTTTGATGTTCATGAGGTCTTCTTTTCAGAGTTTCCCATCGTGCCGCATGAGTGGTTGTCCAGGTTGGTAAGAAGACATACCAATTTCTAGAGAAGAGAAATAATCGAGTGGAATGATCAGTTGGTTTGTTAGGTAACCAGTGTAAGTAACACCATTTCTAGAGCTGTTGATTTTTGGGTTGTCAGTGTTATATTTTTATCATTTAAGAAATATGATATTAGGATATTATCTGAGAGAATAACATGCACAACAATAATCATAAGAGACATGAGACACAAAGAATTTTCCTCAGGGAAACCATAAAGGAGAAAACCATGCAACTTCCTCAGAGATAGAATGAGCACCAGTAGAAAAAGTAAAACCCAAAAACATAAAGATGATCTTCGACAACTGATCTCTCTCACTTGTGCCAGCACTTCCTCTCTCACTCATCCACCCCAGTTGAGTGAGTGTGTATATAACAAATAGAGAGGCTCACTCTTTATTTATACTAATTTTCGACTTGACAATTACTTACCAGGACCGACATCTCTAGGAGAGTCTAATAACCCTAGTGCCCCACAACTGTGGGGACTTTGCCCCCCAATCAACAAGGAGGGTTAACCTCAACTCAATTGTGGGGACTATTGCCCCGAAACATAACGAAGGGTTAACCTCAATGACTCAATATGAATTTATTATACTAATGACTCTCCCGATAGGAACATCGGGGTACAATATAAGATATGCAAGTGAATACATTCCAAAGTTACAAATACATCAACATACATTATTCTGCAAGGATATATTACTGAGCTTGTAGTAGAAACTATAACCTCATATAGTGAGGTCGAAAGAAAATTTTTCCAAGGACTGCGGAGAAGGTATTTGCTGTCTATCAGTACATGGATCAAGATGTTTGTTTATGAGAAGGGTATCCTGTAGTTGAGTAGTTAAGTCACGTACCACAGAGGAAGGCTATGTCGCAGACAACCTGTCAAGAAAATGGGAAATGGTGAGTAGAGATGTTCCTTGGAAGTACGAAACCTGAACTAGAGGCTAGATTCCTAAGAAGTGGAAGGAGGTTCAGATCTGGGAAGAGGAGAAAGGCAGAGGACGGTCGACGAGCTCCTAGTTTGTTCGAGGAAAGTGAATACGAACTTCAGTCGTAGGTATACAAAGGATCTTGCGACGAAGAGGAGGACTATAGCCCAATTTATGAAGGAGCAAAAGACTCTGAAGAGTCTGACGAGACACCAAGGTTAGGACACAACTACATCACACCGGGAGTATCACCAGAGGTAAGGTCTAGAGCCTCATCTCCTGAAATAGTTATTAATACTGATAGTGCTAGTATTGTGACTATCGCGCAAGAAGGACCACCTCCATTAAACCCATTATATGAAAATCCCGACGCTGAATCAATGGTTGGGAATGTTATTCGGTTACCCACATTAAATGGCAATGGAACAGAGGATCTAGAGAAGCATTGGTTCATCTATGAAGCTGTATGGATGGTTCGTTTAGCTCAGAATGTAGACATAAAGAAAGCGCATATGATCATGACTCTAAGGGGTCATGCGTTGGACTGGTTTATGAAGTACTGCATAGTAGCGTTAGGAGAACCGCAGAAGACCCTTAAGGAGATAAGGGCTATGATGATCTCTGAGTTCAGAAAGCCTAAATCTGAGTCGCAGTGTATCATTGAGATCAAGGAGATGAAACAAGCATTGGCAGAGACAGTATGAGACTTTGACCAAACATTTAAAACTTTGATGGCCAAAGTAAGTTTCCAAATGTCAAATGTTCAACATAAAGAGTGGTTCATTGATGCGCTGTTACCACACATCCGAGGGCCGTTGATGCAACAAAATATCTCGTCACAGACTGAAGCACTGGAATTGGCAATGAAGCTGGAGGCCTCACCAATCGAATATGGTGCCACAGGGATGGTGAAAATCTAGTCACATTTGGATAATCTGATGATACAGCTTCAGGATATCAAAAAGGGCAAGGAAGCACATGAATATTTGTGGTGCACGGAATGTAGAACGGATGGACACACCAAGGATAATTGTTTGAACTTCATGAATTATATCTCATTCGGTGCACCAAACCCATTAAATGGCCATGGACTACCCTGGTGTCGCATGCTAGTCTAGAGGGCGTCACGACAAGGAGTGTTTATATTTGAAAAAGGTTGTAAGTAGCCCGACAAACCTCTTTTGTAAATTTTGTAAGTTAGTAGGCCATGAAGAGAAAGATTGTAGAGCATACCAGCTCTTGAAGGAAAACATCATCAATAACTACTTAATGAAAAATGAGGGGCATATTCAGGTTGAACTGGTGCAAGCATCGTATCAGACTACACAATTTCCACCCAATCAGTATCAAAACTAGTATCAGCCTCAATATGCACTACATCAACCATATGCACAACAAAATCACTATCAACCGCATTACCAGCCGAATCAGTTGCCCCCACAAAAACCACACCCTCAGGGAAGGGGTGGCAGAAACTTCAGAGGTAGAGGAAGTGGAGGAGGATTTGTTAGAGGGAGAGGTTAGGTTACATGCTATAACTGTGGACAACTAGGTCACTATGCTAGAGATTTCCTAAAACCTGTGAAGATATGTTCATACTGTAAAGGACATGATATTAATGTGGAGAAATGTCCATAGTTGATTGCAAAGTGGCAGGACAGGACCATTGTAGGTCCTACTCCTGGGTAGAATCCAAATCCGAATCCTAACTTAAATTTCCAGATGATTTTCGTTGAACCAAGGGATCTGATTCTTGTTGTCGTAACACAAGGAGGTGTTGCGATCGTAGCTGATCATTAAGCTTCGAAAGAACAACCACAGTTGCAGGTATGACCCATGGTCCAGAAGAAGGTGCTGTTCGAAATCCAAAAACATAAGCAAGTATTCATGGTTGTGCGACTAGAGTATGTGGATCCAGAAGAACCATCGACATCAGAAGAAGTCAGGGAGATGCCTAAATGATTCCAATACATCTTCCAGAAGAAGGCTCCACAAAAGGTTATTAAACTTAAAATCTTTCTGTCAAGTTGCTTAGCACTAATACAAGATAAAGACACCTGTTAACACTCCGTTTTAACAGTTGATTCGAGGGATTGACAGAGGTTCGGTAAGGGTCCCAGCCCCTCGAATATCATGTGACCATACTTCAACGATCACTGGAAAGCGGTGAGTGTATCGTGACATTAGGCACGATCCATATTCAAGGGTTGCCATTGGTTGGAGGCAGATCAACGGTTCCGGATCGCTTCGCACGGACAAACATGTGCGGTCCAAGCTCCTTTCTCGGATCATGAAATTTGTTAATGACTGGAAGCTTTAGACGGTTGAGATGTGGCTTGGGGCAGATTTATGGCCTACAACAATTTCACAATCCATTATTGTGTGGGTAAAACCGCAATCTCAAATTGCGAAAAGGCGTAGAGGTCAAAGGATCAACGACTGTGATAAAAGCGAGAAAAGATCAGCGGCTATGGTTCATTTCGCAGGGTGAACCGGCACGGGAAAATAGTTGAGTTCTTCGTTGCGAAAAAGGGTGGGGCCTATTCTGATCGATGGCTGCGTGAGGGCCGGCCTCGATCCACGGCTTAGAATGTATCATGATCCAAACCGCCCGCGACGTACTGAAGAGAATGATCGGTGGCGAGATACGTAGAACGTGGACGGTGGATACAAAGCTTCTTTTGATCGAATGGATGAAGAAGACTCCTGAAGGGAAACTCTGCCATCCTGTGTGTAAATGACAATGGAGGGGGCATTCACATGTGTAATTTTCCTGACCACAGATTGGCCGATTCCTCTGACGCCATTCGGGATACGCCTGAGGTGGAAGTCTCGTCTCGTGGCGCAACTCCACGGATTGCAAGCGTGGCACAGTTTTTATTTCGATGGAAAGCGTGAGAGAGATAGAGGTTTGATTCACTGAGGCATCAAAACCTGGCATTTACATGAGACCGAGGGATGACGCAAACTAAAACAGCCCGACACCACCATCAAGGTGACGGAAAAGGTAGGAGATGGTCAAATCCGCAACCCTTAGAACCAGCTTGGCAGCCACGCGGAAATGATTTAGAATATTAGCCATGCCATATAATATGATTGAACATCAGGGGGGAAAAAGCTCCACTCCGGCGCCACAGATGCCACCATCATAGCCATTTCAAAGAAGCATCCCTTCCCAAAGCCTTTCCTGCTCGCGCTATATAGCAACACCTTCTGAAGAGATTTGAGACGTGGAATTGTGTATATGTTAAGATCTATGTGCGTTTGAATCCCAATCACTGTCAAGGTCTTCCATAGACAACCATGACAGTGTGGTTCAAGAAATTAGTTCGACAAGGAGTACTCTTGGTAGGCATGCCCGAAATCTGTGTTCTGGTTTTCCATGCCAGACGAATTTCAACCACCGGGGCACATATGTTAGATACCAAGAGGGATTCACCCGCTTCTACACCGCCCAGTTTCTGGATATGTGGTACATGGGTTTGGACATCCTAGCGACATCCCTTCAGTACTCTCGACTGCAGTCTCGACCTCCATAGTTCCAGCTCGCAATGGTGGCAGAACTGTTGGAGCCAAAGCTCGTGCTGGGACTAGGTGGGTCCAACGCCTCCAACGCCATTCTTGTGGGTTCCATTTGGCTGCTTAGTCGTGGGAAAAGAGAGAGATAGGTGCACACTGGCCTACATGGCTCGTGGGAATATCCTCCTCATGGGGGGCAGAATATAGTACAAGGACGATAAGCTTCTTAAGTCGCTTATCCTCAACTAGCGTTTGGCCACCCTCTCCCTGACCTCCTCCTATAACAATGTTACCATATGGAGGATGAGGTTGAGAGAATGGTAGAAAGAAGGATTTGGGCCTTCTTGTCAACCTTTGATCGACAGCCTCCAGCTGGACAAGGAGACCCAAAATGGGTCCAAGGCAGCCTGTGCAGATAATCGTTCGTCAGCACGTCGTGTGGGAGTCATTTTCATGAAGCAGGATTGTGGGAGGCTCTGCGCTGTCAACCCACATTATCATGCTCTCTGTCTCCATAATGTTTGTTTATATTTGTAAAACGTGGTGATATCCCACTCTTTGCACTTATAACGCCGGATGGCGACTTGTAACCATTTTTTATTCTGTAGTCTCAGCATTAGGATTGTATAAAAATGCTCTTGATAGAGGGAGAAAAGAGTTAGATAATTGGAATGGGAAACAATCCCGGGTTGAGGCTCCCATTTGTAAAAGCTTGATACCTGTGTATGAATAAAATTGCAGTGGAAGACTGTCATTCATAGCAGAGATTCCTGTGTTCTTGTTTTTCCCAATAAGTGCTTTCTTTACGTGTAAATTGTGTTTCCTTGTTTTCACTCCATTTTGTTTATTGCTTTCATGCATGTAACATAGGGTATAGTGGTTTTGAATTCGTACTTTCTACGCTCCGACTGCTGTTCCAGGAATTAACAATGGTTCTTCTAAAGTCTCATGGAATTCATCTTGTCGATGCTCCATGAGATGGACTGTTCTTTCTTGTCCTCCAAAACACCCACTAAAATCTCCTGATTGGGAAATCAACAGCTATGTTGCCTCCATTTTCTACCTTTCATCATTCTTTCCATCTGTAATCATTTATTGCATAGGTTTCGACTCCATTTTCCCATGGTCCTTTAACCCCGATAACCCCACCATGCACCTACATCGACCCACTTTTCCCCATTCAGGATCCTAGCCCCCTGATCATACCGATTGAAAATCCTATGCAGAGTAGACTTTGGTGACACATAATATTGACAACCTTATGTGGAGCTGCTCTGGTGACGAACGAGAGATCCCTCTCTGACCGTGCAGGGCTGGAGGCATGGCCAAAAGCGGTTTTGATGTTACCCGGAGGCGGGCCTTTTTGCAACCTTTGGGCTCATTTTCGGTGCTAACAATCTGGCACCGTTGTTGGGGATGAGATTGAATATCATCCCTGGGAAAAACGACAAAGATTCAAAGGATAAAGAATTTATGTGGCAAAACAGAGATTCTTACATGTAAAGAAGGTTGTATCATTTGCCCTGGTGACTCCACTAAAAGATTCTGGAAGGTGACTCCACTAAGGAGACCGGTGGTCAGAAAGAAAGAGACGAGGAGAGGTCTCAAATCTTCCCTGGATTTGAACAAAAGGTTTATATCTGACTGTTGATGGTGAAAAATGGTTAGACATCAAGAAGGTCATGTCTCTTTTCACCTGGTGACTCCATCTGCGAAGGATCCATTCTTCATAATATTCTATGGCAGCTCCACTATCAAACGGGGTTTCAAAGTTTGAGGAGCTGATTCAGTTTCTCCACCATCAAGATGACTTCTTGAGCTGCAAGGTATGCTCCTATGAATCTTGCTGCCATTCCTGTCTATCCCAATAAAATACCTCTAGTAGATTGGCAGACATATCTTCCAAGATTTAATGATGAAAATGGTGATGATGCTACCATTCATCTATTTAGATTTCATAGGCATATACATAAGCTGGGAGTGGGATGGCATGAAGATTCTTTAATGAGATTGTTCATGTTTAGTTTGGAAGGGTATGCAAGGTCTTGGTATGAGGGATTTCCAGCAGGGAGTTTATCCTCCCTTAAAGACTTTCATACAATATTTTATGAACATTTCAAAAGGAATTATCCTTCTTTGTTGTTACTTCAAGATTGTTGCACACAAGATAGAGAGTTCATTGAAAATGTGGAAGATGAGTGTGGTGATGATCAGTATTTGGATGAAGAGGTTTTATATATCTTACATGAATATTCATCTCAAAAAGAAAGACAAACCAATTGCCATGATATTCAAGAAAACTCCTAGCAGTCGGTATTGTCTTCCTCGGCTGAAGTTGACATAGACCAAAGCTCCGTTTCAACCAGTTATATCTCTCTTCCTGAAACTGATGATGATTTGCAGCATTCTTGCCATTCTCTATGTGACCAAGAGAGAGGTTGGGACTACCAATTAGATCCTTCCTCATATTATTCAACCTACGAATTTTTGTTACAAGAAGAGGCCTCCCTTTCTCAATCAGAAAATTCCTTTTCTCAACAACAATCTCTTGAAAGTTACAATGCTTGTGTGATTGATTACATAGAAGATGATAATTCTGGAAAATATCAGTCTTGTAGTCCCTGCACATGTTCATTTTCTGAAAATGCAAGTAAAGAGAAATCAGATTTTGAAATAGGGGTTGAAGGAGGACTGCCGCATGTTGATCGGATTCATATTACACCCAAAGATTTACATGAATATATAAAGCTCTCTTTTCTTGAAGGAGATGATCAGCCTAGTGATTTGGAAGGAGATGGGTATACTGATTTGTTTTCTGAAAAATGCAATCAGCATGTCACAATTTCTGTTAGTGGAGAAAATCTCATTGCAATCCAAGATCAGAAGTACGAAGACATAGCGAAAACTGGACATGTTAAAGAAATGAATGATGTTTCTGCTGAAACATATAAAGAATATGAAGTTTAAATGAAGTGGTGGATGTTTCTCCTAGAAATTGTCACGTGTTTTCCTTGCATGGTTCTTTTGAAGATCGGTTTGACAGCATGCAAGGGAATTTACAGTTGAGGCGGCTTTCTCATGGTCAGCCAATGACATAATTTTTTGAGGGTTGTCATGTTTTTTATGACCCCGTGGCAAAATACATGGAGGGTCTAGGTGAAGGAAATGATTGGTCATATCTTTGCCTTAAACATCAGTTTGTTTATCATTCCCTTCTCCCATTATCTGTTTCATTTTTGTCCATCGAGCACCATACAAGAACAAGAATATTAGGCGAGTTGCTTGATTGGCTTTAGTGGAAGTCCGATTTCACTTAGTTGGGATTGTGTACAAAGTTAGATAGGGTAGGTAGGAGAAAATAAGCTCATATACTATCAAGCATTTCCTTCATTACTGTTTTCAATTTGTTTCCATTTTCAGTTACCACATTAGGTTTACAGTCTCCAACATGACTTGCAAGAGTGTCACGTATTCGCTGAAGCAGTAGCATGAAGCAGAATGGAGAGGCCCAAGACGAGCTGAAGGTGGCCCAATGGATTCGGCACTTGGTCTACGGGGGTTCTTTGCTACCTCACTGGGAGGATAGCATCCCTCGTGGAGCCAGTCGTTAACACTTCATTTTAACAGTTGATTCGAGGGCTTGACAGAGGTTCGGTAAGGGTCCCAGCCCCACGAATATCGTGTGACCGTCCTTCAATGATGAAAGCGGCAAGTGTATCGTGACATTGGGTGCAATCCATATTCAAGGGATGTGATTGGTCGGAGGCAGATCAACGGTTCCGGATCACTTTGCATGGAAAAACATGCGCTGTCCAAGCTCCTTTCTCGGATCGTGAAATCCTTTAATGACCGGAAGCTTTAGATGGTTGAGATGTGGCTTGGGGCAGATCTACGGCCTACAACGATTTCACAATCCACACTTGTGCTGGTAAAACCGCAATCTCAAATTGAGAAAAGGTGTAGAGGTCAAAAGGATCAACGACTATGATAAAAGCGAGAAAAGATCAGCGACTATGGTTCATTTCATGGGGCGAATTGACACGAGCGAATAGTTGAGTTCTCCGTTGCGAAAAAGGGCGGGGCCTATTCCGATCGACGACTGCATGAGGGTTGGCCTCGATCCATGGCTCATAATGTATCATGATCCAAACCGCCTGTGGTGTATCTAAGAGAAATATCGGCGGCGAGATAAGTAGAACGTGGACGGTGGATACGAAGCTTCCTTTGATCGAACGACTGAAGAAGACTCCCGAAGGGAAAATCTCCCATCCTGTGTGGAAATGACAGTGGAGGGGGAATTCACATGTGTAATATTCCTCACCATAGATTGGACGATTCCTTCGACGCCATTTAGGATACGCCTGAGGTGGAAGTCTCGTCCCGTGGTGCAACTCCCCAGATTGCAAGCGTGGCACAGTTTTTGTTTCGATGGAAACTGTGAGAGAGATAGAGGTTTGATTCGCTGAGGGGAAAAACCTGGCATTTACACGAGATTGAGGGATGCTGCGAACTAAAATAGCCTGACACCACCATCAAGGTGATGAAAAAGGTAGGAGATGGTCAAATTCGTAGCCCTTAGAACTAGTTTGGCAGCCATGCGGAAATGATTCAGAATATTAGCCATGTCGTATAATATGATTGAAAATCAGGAGGGAAAAAGCTCCACTCTGGTGCCACACATGCCACCATCACAGCCATTTCAAAGAAGCAGCCCTTCCCGAATCCTTTCCTACTCGCGCTATATAGCACCACTTTCTGAAGAGCTTTGAGATGTGGAATTGTGTAGATGGTAAGATCTATGTGAGGTTGAATCCCAAGCAGTGTTGAGGTCTTCCATAGACAACCATGACAGTGTGGTTTGAGAAATTAGTTCGACAAGGAATACTCTTGGTAGGTAGGACCGAAATCTGTGTTCTGGTTGTCCATGCCAGACGACTTTCAACCACCGGGGCACAGATGTTAGATACCAAGAGGGATTAACCCGCTTCTACACCACCCAATCTCTAGATATGCGGTGCATGGGTTTGGACATCCTAGCGATGTCCCTCTGGCACTCTCGACTGCAGTCCCGACCTCCATAGTCCCAGCTCGCAATGGTGGCAGAACTGTTGGAGCAAAATCTCGTGTTGGGACCAGGTGGGTCCAAATCCTCCAACGCCATTCTTGGGGGTTCCATTTAGCTACTTTGTCATGGGAAAAGAGAGAGACAGGTGCACACCTTCCTGCATGGCTCGCGGGAAGATCCTCCTCATGGGGGGAAGAATATAGTACAAGGACAATAAGCTTCTTAAGTCGCTTATCCTCAACTAGCGTTTGGCCACCCTCTCCCCGGCCTCCTCTTATAACAATGTTACTAGATGGAGGATGAGGTTGGGAGAATGGTAGAAAGAAGGATTTGGGCCTTCTTGTCAGCCTTTGATCGGTAGTCTCCAGCTGGACAAGGAGACCCAAAATGGGTCTAAGGCAGCCTGTGCAGATAATCGTTCATCAGCACGCCGCGTGGGAGTCATTTTCACGAAGTAGGATTGTGGGAGGCTATGCACTGTCAGCCCACATTATCACGAGCTCTGTCTCCATAATGTTTGTTTATATTTGTAAAACGTGGTGATAGCCCACTCTTTGCACTAATAACACTAGATGGCGACTTGTAACAATTTTTTATTCTTTCGTCTCAGCATTAGGATTGTATAAAAATGCTCCCGATAGAGGGAGAAAAGAGTTAGAGAATTGGATTGGGAAACAATCCCAGGTTGAGGCTCCCATTTGTAAAAGCTCGATACTTGTGTATGAATAAAATTGCAGTGGAAGAATGTCATTCACATCAGAGATTCATGTGTTGTTGTTTTTCCCAATAAGTGCTTTCTTTACGTGTAAATTATGTTTCCTTGTTTTCACTCCATTTTGTTTATTGCTTTCATGCCTGTAACATAGGGTATAGTGGTTTGGAATTCATACTTGCTACGCTCCGACTTCTTTTCCAGGAATTAACAATGGTTCTTCTAAAGTCTCATGGAATTCATCTCGCCGATGCTGCATGAGATGGACTGTTATTTCTTGTCCTCCAAAACACCTGCTAAAATTTCCTGATTGGGAAATCATCATCTATATTGCCTCCGTTTGCTACCTTTTGTCATTCTTTCCATCTGTAATCATTTCTTGAGCAGGTTTCAACTCCATTTGCCCATGGTCCTTTAACCCCGATAACCCCACCATGCACCTACCTCAACCCACTTTTCCCCATTCAGGATCCTAGTCCCCTGATCATACCGATTGAAAATACTATGTGGAGTAAACTTTGGTGACACACAAGACTAACAACCTTATGTGGAGCTACTCCGGTGATGAATCAGAGATCTCTCTCTGACCGCGCAGGGCTGGAGGCATGGCCAAAAGCGGTTTTGCTGTTACCCGGAGGTGGGCCTTTCCACAACCTTTGGGCTCATTTCCGGTGCTAACAACACCATCACAGAACTACAAGCACGGATAGAAGAAACACTCGAAGAGCCACAACCTGAGAAAATATTTAACCAGGTCGGGAAGAAATTCAAAACTGGGCGCGAGTTAAGAATGACTACGTAGATAGGAGATTATGATATGGACTATATCATTTTAGACCTGGGTTCTGATGTCAATATTTTGATGCGACAAACTTGGGAAAGTATGGGTAAGCCGCCCTTGGACTTGTCTCCTGTCTAGTTGCGAATTTCCAACCAGGCGAAGGTCCTCTCAATTGGTAGATTGAGTCAAGTCCCTGTTGACATTGAAGGATTGCACACATTTGCATATTTTGAGGTCATTAACATTGTTGATGACACAAATACATATCCCGCGCTACTGGGAATAGATTGGGACATAGACAATCAGACCATTATCAATTTAAAAAAAAGGATACTCTCATTCGAAGACAATGAAATGCGAGTAATGTCACCCATTGATCCTCTGGAAGGAGAAAGATATGTTGAACCCATCTATAATAATGGCCAAGGTGACTATCTCGATCAAATTTACAATGTCACATCTATGAAAGAATATTATATAAATCTGACAGCAGATGGCAACTTGAGATGGAAGAGTACTAGTTCATGAACATCTGACTCAGGGGAAGCCTTGGAAAATTGGAAAAACCGGTTACATGAGGTCTCTATGAGGAGGTGCACGAGGATTACAAGGTCTGTGCGATGGGTGAAAAATGAAGTAAGAGAGATACCTACCTATGAGGGTTTACCTAACCTTGCGACATTCCTCACTGAGTTTGAAGGACTCGTCATTGAGTCACAGTGCTTATCCGCGCTAGATCATGTACTGAAAGCTACGCCTACTAGATGGTGGGGTACGCGCAAGCAGTTCATAACAGAATTCCCAAAATGCAGAATATTGATGGAATTCATATTCGATGAATAAGCCACCACAGTAACTCACAAGTACACAGGGTTTTCAAGCCCTATTGAGCACATAAATCGGCATCGCACTGTATTTATAGCATACCCGCGCCAAGAATGGGTCCATCATTTCATTCATACATTAGAAATGACACCTAGAAGCTGGTACAACTCTATGGAGTTATGACAAGGTAATTAGGATTGGGACAAGGTAGCCAAATAGTTTGTGCAGACATTTGAGTTCACTGATGACCAACCTACAGTTGATGTTGCGCTTCAGATAATCAAAGAACATATATTTTCTCAAATCCCTGTCGAAAAGGAAAATTCCCACTAGAGCAGTGCGAGCATCCAACAATGGATGGCCTGTGACAACCTAACAGGTGATCCAGATGATGATCTGACTAACATAAATGTACCAGAATCAGAAGGTACACGCATAGTAGAAGGAAGTGGAATTTCAAGCAACTAGTTCTTGAAGCCGCTGATAGTCAAGAAAGTAAACATTGGGTCACTTGAGAACCCGAAGTTCACCAATATAGGAGATTATTGGGATGAAGAGACTGTAGCGAAGATCACATATTTTCTGTGTGAATACCAAGATCTGCTCCCTACCAACTTTTCATAGATGAAAGGGATAGTAGGAGATTTGGGGGAAATGAAAATACCCCTGCGACCAGACGCTAAACCCAGTAGACAATGACCTTATAGGTTGAAACCAAGGTATAAGGAAAAGGTAAAAACATACCTGGACTGCATCCTCGATGTAGGAATCATTGATCCTATCAAAGAATCATAGTGGATCAGCCCTATAGTGATACGAGATAAGAAAACAACAGGTGAAGTCAGGATCTGTGTCGACTTGAGGAAGCTGAACAGTGCATGCTTGCACGATCCATTCCCAAAACCATTTACAGATGAATCCTTGAAAGCATCGGTGGAAAAGAGATGTATTAATTCAATGATGTCTTCTTTGGCTATCAGCAAGTCGGTATCGCATAGGAAGATCATCGCAAAGCAACCTTCGTCACCGAATGGGGATGCTATCAGTATATGGTAATGCCCTTTGGACTCAAGAATGCACCTGCTGTTTTTTCTAGAATAATAGTCTCTGCTTTTAAATATTTTATTCATATATTTCTTGAAGTCTAATTTGATGATTGGACTATGTTTGGTCTGGTAAGAGACCATATTGAGAGTCTGTGCATGATGCTGGACTGATGTCACCAGTATCAGACCGCGCTTAATTCTAAAAAGTGTATTTTCTGTGCACCATTTGGTGTACTGTTGGGTCACGTCATATGCTGCAACAATATTTTGGTTTACCCAACAAATATTGTGATCATTCTTGACTTGTCACCATCTACATCAGTCACACAACTCAGATCAGTGCTAGGACACACATGCTACTACAGGAAGTTCATCAGAGGATATGCAGCGATCACTGCACCTATGGAAAGCTGTTGAAAAAAGACGTAAAGTTTAAATGGACAAGAACTTGCCAGGAAAGCTTGGATAAATTGAAGACATCAATGGCCACTGCACCAATACTTGTATTTCTGGACTGGAAGAAGAAATTTCATGTGCATGTCGACGTGTTGTATGTCGTGCTCGACATAGTATTGACACAACCGAGAGAGTGTGCACTTGAACACCCTATTGCTTTCGCAAGCAAGAAACTATCGACAGCAGAAAAGAGCTACATGGCGACATAAAGAGAAGGACTTGATATGTTTTACACGCTTCAGAAGTTCCAACACTACTTGTTGGGTGGGCATTTTCAGATGTACACTGATCATTCAACGTTGAAATAGATAGTTAACAAGCCAGTGTTGGGGGGGAATATCTGTAGATGGCTTCTCCTGTTTCAAGAATTTGAATTTGAGGTCATCCTTAAACCTGGTCGACTGAATGTTGGGCCATACCACCTGTCAAGGATAGAAAGTGGTGAAGAGCCAACCAACTTGGAAGATAATTTTCCTAATGCGCAACTATTTGCGATCCACATGATGGACGATAAAAACCATGAGTTTAAAGCCACCATTCACTTCTTGAGAAATATAGGATATGCACCTAAAGGAATTTCAACTAATCAGAAGAAACACTTGGTCATCAGAGCTACTGATTATACATTGATCGTGGGACATCTGTAGAAGCTGGGAGCGGATGAAGTACTGCGTCACTGTGTTTTTGACTATGAACGACCTTGGGTCATGAGTGAAGCACATGTTGGTGTCGCAGGAGGACACTACACGGGAAAAGAAACTATACGTAAGATATTGTAGGAAGGACTATGGTGGCCAACCATACACATGGATACTAAGAGCTTATGCAGGAGCTGTGATATCTTCCAGAGGACAGGAAAACCATCATGACACGATGAGATGCCGCTTGCATTGCAGATACCCTCCAAACCTTCGGTAAATGGGATGTTGATTTTGTTTGACCAATCAGTCCACCACTGAAGAAAAGTAGTGCACACTATATTATCACTGTGACAAACTATATGACCAGATGGGCTGAAGCCGCTCCTATTAAATATTGCACTAGTGCGACTGCGGCGAAGTTCCTATTTGAGAATGTGGTGATTATATTTGGATGCCCAAAAATTCTACTAAGTGATAAAGGTACACATTTTGTTAACTAAATGATTGCTGAGATGACTGGAGAGTTTTATATCCATCACAAGAAGATGACACCCTATCATCCTCAGGAGAATGGAACGGTCGAACCCTTCAACAAGATCCTAGAGAATTAATTTACCAAGGTATGCAACGTGCACCGAGATGATTGGGATCAGAAAGTTTCAGCTATGTTATGGGAATATCACACGACTTGCAAGTGACTAACAGGCCACACCCTATTCAGATTGGTATATGGACAATAGGCTGTTGTACCAAATGGAGTACATTGTGCCGAGCCTAAGGATTGCTGCGTTGACGAAGATAAATGACGAAGATGTCGTTGAGCAAAGACTACCACAACTTGTTTAGATGGAAGAAGAACGCTTCATCATGGAATATCACCAGACTGTAGAGAAGCAAAGACATAAATCATGGCACGACCGCCATATTCAAGTTAAGCCATTCAAAGTCATAGGACTTGTGTTGTTGTATGACAATAATTTTTTCAAGCACCTAGGTAAGCTAAAGACACATTGGCTTGGGCCATATGTGCTCACACACATCACTAATGTGGGAATAGTAAAACTTCAAAAATTGGATGGAACATACGTCGCAGTGATGGTGAATGGCAGTCGCCTGAAGCCGTACTATAATGGTTGTAACATGCCTAACTAAAATCGCGCTGCGCGGTTTAAAATAAAAAGCAGGAAAAGAGAAAAGGAAACTATTCTGTCGCACGTCTGTGACAAGCGCATGCAAAAGCACAGGAAAAAGCAGGAAGCGTAAGGAAAGTACACATGATAGGCTGGATGAAGTCTGACATTTGAAAGAAATATCTGGAAAAAAGATTGAGGTTATGACAGCCCAGAGACATAAATTCGATAAGATACGAGGAAAATGGTAGTGTGCTTTTTGGTCCCGTCAACCATCCTCGACATAACTTGCACAACTGTGTTGACAGGTACGACCCACAGATCGAGTAACAGAGTTAATGAAGGAATGCATCGATCGAGAAGCCCATGTGATCGATTGGACATCCACCTTTGATTGCATGATGACTGCAGAGCACCGGGGCGCGTATAAATACAAGGCTTTGCCATCAAGCATTCTTTTATGCTCATAGAGAGACCTGAAAGAACTAGAGCCGATCATTTGTGAAGCTGAACCCTATCATAGACTACGCCAACACCCATCGTAATTGAGATCCCCAGTGAGAGAAATATATTAGACGCAACCATTATCTCAGGTTTCCTAATCGATGAGGAAGAAGAAGTAGAATCACCATAGGTACAAGAACCAGAGTTGCAACCAGACACTGGTACGATGGCGAGAACCAGGAAACAACCTGCCCTTGTGATCGCACCTAGACCTACGACTGATCCTCGACCTGCGGCTAGCCCCATAAATATTCCAACCCCTGGTTCACGCCCTGCGCCAAACCCAGTTCAAAGACCGCCAGCTGCACCTGGAGCTGCGTAGCCACTTAGAGAGTCGAGACAGGCTGGAGAGAGCACACCTGGAGAGGCCTCCCAACCTGTGATACCAAGGAAATGGAAGGCTAGAGCAGTTCCAGACAATACTGACAAAGTTTCCTTGGAGGAAGATGCGCAGGAGGAAGGGTTCATGGAGGAAGACTCCCCACCGCGCAAAGGCTTAGATGATGAGGAAGACAACAAAATTTTCCCTCATTATTTCTGGACAAGGAGAGCCGATGCGAAGGAAGTGAAGCTTCCAAAGAAGGCCAACACAATTCTAATAGCGCCAAGGATCCCTGAGAACATTCCCCTGCTCATGAACATAATGCTGAAGGTCGTCAAGTTGACCTTTGAGGACTTCAACACTTGACAATAGGAAGGGTTGAAAAGAGTGGACTACATGGTCATAGAACAAACTAGCACTACTGGGCCTGAGGTGATAAGGCCAATGCAATGGATTGAGGGCGTTGGCCGCGTAGGTTTTATAAACCTTCTATTTATGCTGCATTTCAGCCACGGTCTACAAATCAACACATATGTGAAGTAGCTTCTGGTTTGTTTCCACAGAGGATGTCTATGGCTTGATCGACCTTACCCAGTCAACGTCGAGCTTATTGTTGCAATAAAGGGTCTGACAAAGGAAGGAGAATACCCCGCACCATACTTAGCCCATAAAGACACCACCAAGATGAAGCAGAAGTATAAGCTTCAGTGAACAAAAAGGGGCTTCCTAATTGGCCCTATCGAAGACGCAAGTGTTCGATTCACTGCAAGGATCCTCTCTTGTAAGATGCTACACAATATGAGGCCCACTCAGTGTACTGCGGGAACAATTGGGCTTGCAGAGCCGTGTGCGCTAGGAGGGATTTTTAACTAGTTGCGGTTCTTGTTGAATGAGCTGATAGATGATGTTGCGTAGCCCCAGGAGGATCCAAACTACAAATTTCATTACTCCTGGCTACTTGTATTGATATCATTCACCCTATGGGCTAACCCTCTAGACTACGGACAAATGGACGTCCCAATACCTTACCATGGGGGAAAAGTACCAGAATTTGTGGGAAGACAAGAAAAATAAGAACCGACAGAAGGAAAACAACATCGAGTTCTTTTTGCACGTAGAAGCACTGCACGATGTTGTCCAAGGATCTCACCAAGTTCGGGCTGCAACGGTGCACAGGTACGTGGAATTCATCAATTTCCAGGATGTTGTGCATAACATGGTTTTGGAGCCAAAAAAGGACCCAACAAAACAAGTACACCATGCAAGGTTCATGATCACTGATGCTGATGTGGATGGAATTATTAAGGAGTGGTCAGATGAATGGTGCGACCCACTGGCAGAGCCGCTACCTGAAGGACAAAATGAATAAGACCCACCATTGCACCAAGTTAATGGCCATGGAAACGAAGGAGGTGATGATCAAGAAAATCAGTCGCAAAATGGGGACAAGGAATATGATAATGTAGGCGAGGGTGGCTCTGATCATAATGATTTAGAGCACACGACTAGTCAGGAGAACATCTCAACCCAGCATCAAATGCAACAACAAGGACGGGAACCCCTGTGAAAGAAGAGGAAAGAAAGGAAAACGACTAACACAGATACCTTGACTGAAGAGGATGTCCGTGTAATGGCAGAAGTTTTTGCATTGGACAACCTCGCCACTTTAAGGACGCATCAGACAAGTGTCGCTAATCAGGTGTTGCCGCACCTTAATCAACTTTTAGAGGCCATTAACAATGTCAAATCCACTATGGAGGATGGGACATATGGCATGGATCCAAGTGTCCCATTAGTCACACCCAAGCTGGTGCCGCCGATCAAGTTAAGAATCCAGGCGCAGGTAATGGAGATAGGAATGGCCGAGTTTGATACAACCATACATGGGTTCAAGAACATGCACATAGACTTCTCCAAACTAATCTTAAATGAAGTCTATGATATCTAGCAGGAAGGTGTGACCGAAGTACGACTCAGGGAGAATGCCGTTGCCTATCGGGAAGAAAAGCATCAAAAGAAGGAAAAGTCACGCAAGGCTATCCTTAGGGAAAAAGAGTAGGAAATTACTACACATGAGTAGAGCAGGGTTTCACTCTCTAAAAATATTAAGAATTCCATCGCCAATTTCCCACTAGAAGTGGGCCAGCAAGATGAAGATTCAGTAGCTAAGGTTGCCCGACTGTCGTGCATTGCAGTGGAACTAAAGAAGCAGGTTGAGGAGCTTTAGGCTAGGTAGGTACCGAGCACACCGCTTGAGGTGCTCGAGGAGAGAAGAAGAGCAGCATCTGAGGATGCTAGGAAGATCACTGAAGGAGAAACACTTTGCGCGAAGGTAGTTGGTGCTGCTTCCATGCTTTGGGAAGCACTCCTGGAATATGAAACTATAGAAAACATTAGGGAAAGTTCCCGACAGGAAGACGTGAAAATCAATGCATCAAAGGAATAAATGAAGAAGCTGCCCTTCCAGGAGAAGGTGATAAAAATGGCAGAGATCAAGCGAGTGCAACAGGAAGTCCAGGCTCTATGTGATGAAGAGAAGACTAGGGAAGGTAAGGTGGAGACACGTCAGTCAGAGGCCACGTGGCTCACATGCCTTATTTAGCACGTGAAGCAAAAGATTCAACAAATCACGCAATCATTAGAGGCAGGACCGTCAAAACATATCAGTTCCGACCGTGTAGAGCAATTGGCCGCACAGGTAGAGGAAGTCACAAAGGAAGTTGCTAAAGTGCAACATATGGTGAAGGAGTTCTAGGACAAGGTTGGTCCTCCCGTGCAGTATAAAATTGCACCAGAAACATAAATTTTGGGGCAAAGTAAAGTTTTGCGGCAGGACGACCTTACGGACAAGTTCGTTTTTGCTTAGTGGCTCGGGACGAGCCACATGTGAGTGTTGGGGGCCTTTTGGGCCAGGGAAAGGGCCACAGAAAGTTCACAAGGAAGAATTATGTGCACAAGCAAAGCAGGAAAAGCCACACATGACATAAGGGAAAATCAGGCTAACAAGGAATCGGCATAGAAAAGATGAAAATATGTGCGCGACGGAGAAAGAATAGGAGGAAAGCTGCGACATGATAGCTACGACAAGGAAGGAAAATCCGAGTCGGTGGAAGAGGCAGGTGGAGAAGTTAAAGCTGGAATGTAGAAGTCAAGGACAACCATAGAAGGAAGAGCCAGCAGAAGAAGGAAGGAGAGGTTTGTGGCTAGTTAGGAATGATACAGATAAGCTGAAAGATGTTTCTGCGGCTAGTTAAAGCTGTGGTTAATGTCTTCTAGGACTTTCACGGCTAGGTATGGGACAAAATTTATGTAACATAAGATATTTTGTAAGTTGTCAAGTCTGTAATAACTGAGCTGTCCTCAGTCGACCCTGTGAGGTCTTGTAAATATTATAAATAGGAGGAACCCTCTCTATATAAGGGTTCGATGATATAGATAAGTCATAGTTAGTTAGATTCTATTAGATTAAACTAGATTCGGTAAGATTGAGTAGAATTAGAAGGTTGTTGAGCTCCATATCTTGTAGCTGTGTGCACAGACCACTAGTAGTAGAGTAATATGCAGCTGAATGCATATATAGAAAGATAGAAGAGTCGATCCAGGCTGTGTGCAGATCAGTAGGAGTAGATAGGAAATAAAACAGAGAGCATGAGAGCAAGAAGATTGTGTCAAAATACATATTTTAAGAACAGTCTGCAGGTTGTAGACTGCAAGGTGAGATATCCAATTCTCATGCCAGATGAAGAGCACCTTGGTGGTTTTTCCCAGATGGGTTTCCACATTATTTCTTGTGTATATGAATGATTTTTGTTGAATGGTGAATGTTTACATGAATATTTGCTTACTATCTGTTATTAGAGTTACTAGTGAACGTATGTTGCAATCTAGTTTATCTATGAATGAATGGCTAAGTGTTGGTTGGAATGGTATGTATGATTCATGGTTAAGATACTAAGTAAAATACTAGTCGCGCACTGTTTGATTAGGTATGAGAAATTAACTGCGTCGCACTGTCGCAATATCTGCCGGGTTATACAGATGAGGTTGTGTTACGCGCAAGCCGCGATGTCTCTATATACTGTTGTCGCACAGTAGTAAGACTCCATCCTATTGCCTTTGTCTAGCTCCTTTGCCTCGTGCCAAGGAATTATACTCCCTCGCTAACATGGTTCTAGAAATTACCCATTAGATGTTGATGTATTTGTAACGTCGGAATGTATTCACTTTTATATTTTATGTATTATACCCCGATATTTATTCCGGGAAGTATCTATAATGTAATTGAGTCATATCATGTCCCGATGTTCTGATCGAGAGATTCAATAATGTAAACAAGTCATGTAAAGTCATTATGGGTAACCCTCCTTATTGTTCAAGGGTTAAAGTCCCCGCAGTTGTGGGGCCCTAGGGTTATTAGACTATCCGAGAGAAGTCAGCCCTAGGTGAGTTATTGTAAGTTGGGGCAATAGTCCCCACCGTTGTGTTAAGGATAACCCTCCTTATTGATCGGAGGGGAAAAGTCCCCACAGTTGAGGGGCACTAGGGTTATTAGACTCTCCTAGAGATGTCGGCCCTGGTAAGTAATTGTTAAGTGAGGCCGACATGTTGGAGTGGAAATTAAGTGAATGAAAGAATATAAATAAAGAGTGATCCTCTCTATTTATCACACACACACTCACTCACTGGGGCGCATTGGCGAGAGAGGAGAAGCTCTCTCAAGTGTGAGAGAGAGAACAAGCTGTGGAGATCATCTTTTCTATTTTTGGGTTTTACTGCTGCCATTGGTGCTCATTCTATCTCTGAGGAAGTTGTAGTCTTTTCTCCTTTATGGTTTCCCTGAGGAAAATTCTTTGTGTCTCTTGTCTCTTGTGTTTATTGCTGTGTATGTTATTCTCTTAGATAAGATCCTAAGATCATATTGCTTAAATGATAAAAATATAACATGGTATCAGAGCTAACCTGAGAAGAAGACATTGTGCAACTGTAGAAGCTAGGGATTCTTACTTTTTGGGTCTCTCTCCACAATCCATCAGCAAAAGTATGCTAGAATGACTCTCCATTGAAGGGCGCATCTTTCTATCGAAGCGGAATTCGATTCCGGGCATTTTCAGTTTTTTGTGCGGGAAATTAGGGCTTTTTACAGAAGAATTTTTTTTGAGTGAGCCCAGCATAGGATTTCTCTCCTCATCAAAATCAAATTTTAGAGACCTGGGTTGAGATTTTTGGTTGGGTATAACTCTGGGAAAGTCAAACCCTAGTTTGACCCTGAGCTGGAAAATCCCTAAATACTAAAGTTGAGAAGTTTTGGTAAATTTGCTATATATCAGGATTGCAGAAGTCTCAGGGGCCGACACTTTCACAGGTTCAAGATAAAATCTTGATGTACACTGTGTCCAAGTTTCAGCCTCATATTCATTATATTCTAGGAGATATGATTCCTCCAAGTTAGGGTTCCAGCCTCTTCTAGGATTCATCTCTAAACAGGACACATGGGGAGAATTGCTATATCGTGGGCTACGAAGGTCCAAATGAAATTTTTAAATATTTTCTAAAAAGGGCACAGAATTTAATTTCTGTGGTAGAAGGTTTATACCTCGAAGATGAAACAATGACACGTGGAAGTCCGTACAACTTCGCTATTTTGAACAGTCTTGAAACAGGTCACCTTGGGAAACCGCTCATAAGTCCCAATTGGTGAAACCAATTCTGATGAAACCTGTGGTGTTGGAATAGGGACAGATGAGGCTAATGTAGTGCATAGTTTTAGACACATAGGAGTAGTACTTGCATATATACACCATAAACAATATCAGGAATTGCTGTAGAAGAAATTGGAAAACTAAGGCTTCCTGTTCCGAGAGCTTCCGTCCACTGTTTTCAGAAAAGGATTACATTGGAATGCTCACCATGAAGAGGTCTATATTTATATCCAATCATATCTAAAAGATTCCAAGTTTTAAAAATTAAGGTTTCTCTGACAAACCCTAGATTAGCCAGCTCCAGAACCAGGACGAACACCTCAAATTGGTAAGATCTAATCTTTTTCTATTTTCATTTGAGGTTCTCATTTCTAAGTGATCTATCACATCAGCTTGATGATAAGATTGGTGAATTTGACAACTTCCAAGCATGGAAGTATATGATATCTTTGAAGAAAATGAATTGGACACCTACATAAGTAGAGAGGTTCCATTTCCAGAGGGAGATGAGGCTAAAACCTTAAACTAGGAGAACTTGGTCAAGGCCAAGAAGATCATCGCCGATTCAATCACGGATCACCTTATACCACAAGTGTCTTCCCTAAAGACACTGAAAGAGATGTTTGATTCCTTAACCAAGCTATTTGAAGGGAAGAACATAAACCAGAATATGACTTTGAGAAAATAGTTGAAGAATGTGAAAATCCAGAATGCAGAGACCATACAATCATACTTTACAAGGGTCTCTCAAATCAAAGAACAACTTGAAGCGGTAGAAGAAGAAGTGGAGAATGCAGAAGTTGTGATAAACACCTTGAATGGCCTCCCAGGATCATGGGATTCATTCACTTGAGGAATGTGTGCCATAAGGAAGTGATTACTTTCAGCAGACTCTGGGAAGAGCACACACAAGAAGAATCTCGACTCATAATAAGACAAAAGAAGATGGGAGCAACTGAAGATCAAGCTCTCACCATCCAAAGAATATCCCTCAAGCAATGAGGAATATGAAGAACTCAACTCTTGAAGAAACTCTTATCCATCTTAGCATTTGGATAAGAAATGATGCTATTATGAATGAAGAAGATGATGAAGCTGAAGTCTCAAGAAGGAGTCTACCCATGAAAAAAAATAAAGATAAGTATTCAATTGTCATTTCATGATATTGTTTTTGTTATGCATTTGTTTATATTCAGTTGATGTATTATGAATGATAGAATGTTTGCATTAATGACAATATACTACTAATATGCATGTAATGGGTAAGTAGCTCATGGTGCTATACGACTCTCCATTGCTACTTATCTAGAATGGAACCTATTTGTTTACATATTGGATTAGTGCACAATCTCAATGTTGTCCTGGTAAAGATGGAAGGCATCTATAAAGTTTCTGTGAGATATGGATGAATGTTGTATTGGCTAAAATAGTTGCATAATCATATATCTTGATGCAAACTAATTTTTTTCATTATGAATATACCTTATGAAATGTTTCTAACCATACAACTAATGCATTTGACTTGTAGGAAAGATTGGGTAAAAATCGCCTACAAGCAAAGAAGGATGAGACTTGTTCCAAAGAACAAGTGACGACAGTTCAAGATGAAGAATAATATGACGAATGCAGTGACATCATTGATGCAAAACCTTCTAGCTATGAAGAAGTAATCAAGAAGAAAGGGAAGACCAGTTCAAGAAGAATGATGTGTAGGATGCAGTATCGATACGTGAAGGGAAGTTCATAGTTCCATCATGCAGTAGATGGAAACATCGTGGGATACAAAGCAAGATTCGTAGCATGAGGCTTCTCACAAAAAGAAGACATAGACTATGAAGAAACATTTGCAGCCAGTGGGAGTTGAGACACATGATAGGTAGAATCATGTGTGCAAATGAAATAAGGCCTTGTATGAGCTCAGAAGACACCCATGGGATAACACATACATGAGGAGCTTGATGAAGATCTAAACCTTTGCTACAAGGTTGAAGATGAAAGTCTATAGAAAATGACAAGCTCACATATGGGTGCGAGAAGAGCTTTTGAAAAAGTTCAAGATAGAGGATCTTGGTATCCAGTGATCCTAGATGGATACATAGAATATTAGTAGCAGAGGAAGCTACTTGTCACTCGGGTACAAAATGTTTCAGTGCATAGAGTACAAAAGACAGAGGGAGAAAAATGCTCTGCTTTAGAGGGAGTGACTATAGAAGATCCTGAGGTTCGACATGGTACAACAGGATGGACAACTTACTGATGATTCTAGGCTTTACCGAGAGTAAAGCGGATTCCAACCTTTTCTTCAAGGTTGAAGGTGGAAGACCAGTGATGCTCTTGTTATATGTCGTTGAATTGTTCCTGACAGAAAAGAGGAAGTCATTAAAGTTGCAAGAAGGAGACTTGCTACCGAGTTCGAGATGAAAGACTTGGATCTGATGCACTACTTTCTAGGCATGGAGGTGTGGCAGAATGCAGATGGAATATCCCTGGGACAAGGGAATTATGCAGTAGAGATCCTGAATAGGTTCAGGATGATGGACTGCAAGACCATGACCACAACTATGGCATCGAACCTGAAGCTATTGAGTGTTGCTTCATTAGAGTTGGTTGATGCCATGATGTCTCGTAATATGATTTGTTCCTTGATGTACCTAATGAATACGAGACCATATATTTGATTTGCTGTGAACACCATGAGCCAGTTCCTGACGGATCCGATACATGTTCACTTGATTGCTGCAAAGCATATTCTGAGGTACCTAAAGGGTACAGTTGATTATGGAATCAAGTATAAGGTTGATCCTAAGATTAACTTGGAAGGTTATGTTGATTCAGATTGGGTAGGTAGTGCCATCGATAGAGCGAGCACTTCGGGGTGCTGCTTCAGTATGGGGTCAGGTGTGATCTCTTGGTTTAGAAGGAAACAATCTTGCATGGCACTGAGTATAGCTGAAGTAGAGTATGCCATAGCTTGTTCATCTAGTTGTGAGGTAGTATGGCTAAGGAAGCTACTGTCTGATTTATTTGATCTCCAGTTGGATGCTACTTGTATATATTATCACAACTAGAGTTGTGTGAAGTTGTCTGAGAAACCGGTGTTCCATGACAAGTCGAAGCATATCGAGATGAAATATTACTATATCAAGGATATGGTGCAGAGAGGAGCAGTGAAGCTCCAGTATGTTGCGATGGATGAATAGATAGCTGATGTGTTGACTAAGCCATTGGCCAGAGTGAAGTTTGATTACTTCAGGGAGAAGCTTGGCATTCTCCAGATCGAGGTTCCCTCCAAGGGGAAGTGATGAGTCTGTGAGCCATTCTGACATGGTGAGAGGATTGGTTCCTCCCATGGTCAGATGTAAGGGATGAGCCATTCTGTCATGGTGAGAGGATTGGTTCCTTCCATGGTCAGATGTGAGTGCTGAGCCATTCTGAGGTGACCGTGAGATGTGTTCTCACATAATCAGATATAAGCGCCGAATTCCATTCTCTGAATGGAGGCACTTGGTCAGTTACCAGGAATACTCAGCCTAGAGCTGAGGGCCATTTTGATGTGACTGTGGGATGTGTTCCCACATGATCAGATGTAAGTGCAGAGCCATTTTGATGTGACTGTGGGATGTGTTCCCACATGATCATATGTAAGTGTAGAGCCATTCTGAGGAGACTGTGGGATGTGTTCCCACATGATCAGATATAAGTGCTGAGCCCTTCTAGCATGGATACAGGATGTGTTCCCCACATGGCTGGATATAAGTGCTGAGGACTTCTAGCATGGATACGAGATGTGTTTCCTGCATGGATGGATATAAGTACTGAGCCCTTCTGATATGGTTCTTGGATGTGTTCCTCCCATGGTCAGATATAAGTGCTGAGCCCTTCTGATATGGTTCTTGGATGTGTTCCTCCCATGGTCAGATATAAGTGCTAAGCCTTTTCGATATGGTTTTTGGATGTGTTCCTCCCATGATCAGATGTGAGTGACGAGCCTTTCCGATGTGGTTCTTGGATGTGTTCCTCCCATGGTTAGATGTGAGTGCTGGGCCTTTTTGACATGGTTCTTGGATGTGTTCCTCCCATGGTCAGATGTGAGTGCTGGGCGTGCCTTTATGACATGGTGTTGGATGTGTTCCTCTCATGGTTAGATATAAGTGTTGGGAGGGCCATTCTGACTTAGGGTCATATATAAGCGGTGAAGAAGATCTACATGGAGGCTAGGCCTACAACCAACATGAAAAAGGGCTGGCTCTGTAGAACTTCCTGTGACAAGAAGAATCGAGAGATAGCATCAGTGATGATGACCTAGTGATGATGATCCAGTAGTGATGATCCAGATCGAGTGATGATCCAGATCTAGTAGTGATGATGACTTGAATATGAAGATTAAAAGAACTCGATGATGACCCAGATGATAAAGAGAAGAAGACCAATACTGATAAATTGTGTCGAGAGAATACCTTCCTAGTTAAGAGGGAGTGTTGATGTATTTGTAACTTCATAATGTATTCACTTGTATATTTTATGTATTGTACCTCGATGTTTATTCTGGGAAGTATTTGTAATGTAATTGAGTCATGTCATGTCCCGATGTTTCGATTGGGAGATTCAATAATGTAAACAAGTCATGTAAAGTCATTGTGGGTAACCCTCCTTATTGTTCAAGGGTTAAAGTCCCCGCAGTTGTGGTGCCCTAGGGTTATTAGAATATCCTAGAGAAGTCGGCCCTAGGTGAGTTATTGTAAGTCGAGGCTATAGTCCCCACCATTCTGTTAAGGATAACCCTCCTTGTTGATTGGAGGGGAAAAGTCCCCACGGTTGAGGGGCACTAGGGTTATTACACTCTCCTAGAGATGTTGGCCCTGGTAATTAATTGTTAAGTGAGGCCGACATGTTGGAGTGGAAATTAAGTGAATGAAATAATATAAATAGAGAGTGAGACTCTCTATTTATCACACACACACCCACTCACCGGGGTGCATGAGCGAGAGAGGAGAAACTCTCTAAAGTGAGAGAGAGAGAACAAGCTGTGGAGATCATATTTTCTGTTTTCGGGTTTCACTGCTGCCATTGGTGCTCATTCTATCTCTGAGGAAGTTGTGGGTTTTTCTCCTTTATGGTTTCCCCGAGGAAAATTCTTTGTGTCTCTTGTCTCTTGTGTTTATTGCTATGCATGTTATTCTCTCAGATAATATCCTAAGATCATATTACTTAAATGATAAAAATCTAACATTAGATATCTTGGGTGAGACAACACCAACTTCATAGGCATTGCCGACTGAGCTTGCTCTGTCGGGCCGATGTCTTATGGTGTCATGTTGGTATTGTGTTGTTGTTGAACCATGGGTCAAGATAGGAAGTTGAAAGAAACCAACAAAGGTATCTCATGTGAGCGTATACCTCACACAAATGAGGGGTTGTGGAGGGTTTTTTTTTCCTTTGTGACATTTTCTTTCTATACGGGGAAATAAATTCATGAAAAAAAAGGTTACATTTAAGACTTGGAGATTAAACAATTTTTTTCCTTAGTTGTCTTTATGAAGAGATAAACAAATGTGATTTCTACAGATTTGAAATGCAATGAGAAACACTTGATGAAGAAAAGAAATTGGAAGCTACATCCTATTTTTTTTTTCAAATTTGTGGCAATTCTCATTAGACAAAATTTGAGGTCTAAAATGGGCCTCCTAAGGAAAACGACAAAATAATAGTTAAATTAATAAAATAATATTACAATTTTTGAAGGAAAAGACACAAAAACTACTTTTTATTTCATATTTTCAACTTATCTCCCTAAGATTTTACTCAAGAGCGGGAGCACTCATTGGATGAGGAATTCAATTCCACATCCAACGATTCTGCATCCAACAAGTACCTACACTTCATACTTTTGATGGATCCCACCCTACGAAAATGAGAAATACATTAAAAAACGTATTACTTGAACACATTTTTTAGTGCATTTCTCATTTTTCGTGGCGGGAGTCCATAAAAAATATGCAATGTGAGAACTCGTTGGATGCAGAATGGAATTCCGCATCCAACGAGTGTTCCTGCTCGAAATTTGAGTTAAACCACAGTGAGATAAGTTGAAAATACAAAAAAATAAAACCAGTTTTTTATGACAAATGTGCCAAGTCAACCATTATGGTTGTCTCATATTCTTCAAATTCTATTGGTTCTTGAATTCCATTGAATCAATGAATTGTAATATTTTAAGGCCCGTTTATACCCCAAATTTCCTCTAATGATTTTGAATATTTGTTATCATAGGGAAATCATATGGGTAATGATACTTGATTGATTTAGAGTTCATAATTTTCCATGAATATCAATGGATAACAAGTCTATAAAAATGTTTTCATATTAGGTTCCTTGATGTTTTGTTACAACAACAAGATCAACTTGTCTTTGAGAATGAAACTTTATACAATTGATATAGAAAGGAAGGATTGCATAGTTGTTCCATGATAAAAGGGTCAAATACCTCTTATTTGTGCATGAATATGATTTATGATTTAAAATCACAAATAGACATGGTACACCAAGCATCGATCATGTTAACACATGGGTTTAGAATACAATGATCAATGGTTCAGCCTCATATAGTTCGTTCATTGCTCATTTTCATTTTTCCAATATATGTTGCAATAAAAACACTCTATGAGGAAGAGCTTCTGGCATCCACATTTGTCTCAAGTTTGCGAATGAGCCATTTTTTAGCCTATTGTGTTCATGGATCCAGTAGGAATTTTAGGTATTTTTTCTTATACAATGAGGATATTGTAGGAAGGTTTTATTTTCTGGTAAAATTAGTTATTTTTTTTGGGTTTTCAAAATTTTCCTCACTAAGGGTGTTCTAGTCTCAATCACATGATGTTTGATAATAAATTAATTCTCCATTAAGTTTGGATTTAGTGTCAATTTTATTTATTGTAAGCATATAAACAATATAAAAAATAATGTTTTATTGATTTTTCATCCTTTTTACACATTATACACCGTGTTGGCCCATGCCAATTTCATATTTTACCATTATCCTAGGTAAGGATTTTATTAGAAATCTTAACTTTTAAGAAGACATCTTAACATCTAGATTTTTCCAACAACTACTTGTTATCTTGTGCTTCTTTGTCTTATAGTTTTTGGTTTCATATCTTAATTAGTTGTGAATTTTAATTATGAAAATATAATGATTTTTTCATTATATCAATGTATAATATGAACACGGAAAACATTGATAAATATATCAACATTGAAGAGATGCAACACAATAATTTAAAACTTGTGATGATGACAATCATTTCATTGTAGTGTTGCAATTTTTAAAAGAAAATTTAGGCAATGTACAAAAAGGTTCCATAGAAATAAATAATGAAGTATATGTGCCACTTTTTAAGAACTTCATCACCTTGATTACAAATAATTTAACTTTCTTATTAGGTATAATTTTGTCACAAAACCCTGATTGTAGGTAACGAGAAAATATAACAATTAATCTTCAATAGTTTTAATTAAAGCAATAGTTATTAATTAAAATCAATGAACCTACTGTATAAAAAAAATTCAAGATATGCAAATAAATATTTCAAAGATATAGCCTATTTGGCTCCAAATTTTATATTAGAGAATACAAAACATATGTAGCTACAACTTGCAAAGAAAAATAATTAGATGTATACGATGAACCTCAACACTAGTTCCAATCCACACATTATACACACAAACACACACACACACACAGAATATTGCCTTGACTATGGATCCTTTAGCTTAATTTATATCTACAAAGAAAATGGAAATTAAAACTACTAGTTGTTTGACTATTCAACTATATTAAAAAATGAAACAAAATTGATATTATCGGCTACTTGGTTGTACAATGAAATTCACAAATGAAATGAAAGTAAAACTATGAGATTCTTGGTTGTCTAGTTGTAGTGTTTTTAACAAAACATGATCAAAATATCCAATGTGACATATGTTGCAACCATTCCCTCAAAAGGCGTGACATGGTCCAAAAAATTGATTTTTGAGAATAAGTTTAATATTTGCCACTTCCCTAATGAAGCAAGGGGCCAAAATTTGACACAACCCTTGATGTTTTTTGAAGTTAGTTATAGATATAGCTTCCAAAATCCTAATTTATCCACTAAGAAATCAAGGAGATGGAGAACATTGACATTGGATCTATATCTTTCTCTCGACCTTTCTTGTATTAGTAAAAATACCTCAGTGTCCCCATTCCACATACACAATTTCCTTATCATACTCGTGGCATTACTTTGTCGAAATTCCCTTAGAAATAAAATGAAACCATTATCTAATTTCTACTGTCACAATTGTGGATATCTACCTAGTGATGGTTGGATGGAGATTGAGAGATCACAAAGGAGATACCTAGACCTTCCCTTAGGAAACTGCAGAGGCCCGATTTCCTCTACATTTTACTATGGTAATAGTCTGCACTTTCCTTTGTGATTTTAAGAAATCCATTATTTAATTCCTTACATATTGTCTTGGTGATGAGGAAACACCTATTAGATCACATGTTCATTTATTATACACATACCATTGAAGACAGAAATAGTTTTTCTCAAATTCATTGATATCAGTAGATGAACAAACCAAAATATCATCCATCATATTTTCTTTTTAAATTGTCGATCAGGACGGAGTAGTTGAATTTTGTTCTCTAGTAAGTGGTATTTAGAGCCTTTTATAAAACATGAGGGAAATGGGGTGAAACATATTAAGCACTCAAGACTAGGGTATTTTTTAAGGATTCTAATATTATACTTAAGTATACTATTCTAGGCAATTGTTTTGGATTGAAAAAAACATGTTTATAGAAAGGTAGGAAAATATTAATCATGAAACATAAAATTAACACCGAAATGTGTAAATTTTGGTGAATATTATGATATAAAAAACATATTTTATGGAAATATAGGTGATATTAGACACTAAAATGACCAAATAACGATTTTTTTTTGAAAAAACCCCAAAAATAGCCATTTGGCAAAATTTCGCCACTAAAAATTACCTTGCTCAAGACCAAGGTTTTCTTCTATGGAATCAAAGATAAATTATTTGTATACAAACTATTTAAGTTGAACACCAATAAATATTTCTTATGGAGGGATTGAAGATAAAGAATTACAACAATTCTATTCCAACTTACGAGGATCTTATTGGTTGGTCTCATCTTTCTATATGTATTGTGTTTTGAAGAATGTTGATAGATTGTTTAGTTTAGTTTTTTTTCTTTTATTTTTTCCGTACGGAATCTGATACCAAGGATTGCACAATACCTTGGCGTGTTCTCTTCACACACACGTATGAGAAATCACATACTACTAATTTTAGCGACCATATTGGGGATGGATTCATAATCCACCCTTGTTTGTGTTAGGTCATCATTTCCAGCTACCTTTCAAGAGTTTTTTTGTTAGGATCTAGATGTTCTTGCTTGCTGTTTACTGTTTTCAAGTCACAAGTAGGTCCCCTAGTCGAAAACCATAGATTTTTTACCATGATCAAAAGGTTAATTTTAACTTTCCATCCCGTTCAAGACAAGGTTGTGGGTTTTAGACCAGATCTAGTAACCATGATTGCTCCTTTCTCTTCGAAAGTCGTGACCTATTTCAAATCCCTATTTTTTGTGCATTTTATATCCGGTTCCACCTTCATCTTTGCTCAACTTGGTTTGGTTTTCTATTTCGGGTGTGTTTGTAGTGTTTTTTTACTGTTTATAGTTTGATTGCTTCCTGTAGTGGCTGATTTCTTCTCCATTTAGTAATTGTATGAGAAAAAAAATTGTGAGATATTAGTAATTTCCGCTTGTACAGTTTTATTTTGGAGTGTTTTTAGCTACTTTTTTCTTCTCGTTTCAACAAGATTTGATTGTCGGATCTAGCTTGTTAGTTGACTATTTGGATTTGTTTAAATAAAATTTTTCGTTGGTTAACAGCCTCCTCTTTTATTTATGGATCCATTGTTATCTACTTTGTTTGCATTGTTTGAAGCTGTTAGTGGATTGCTTGTGATACATTGAGAAATCATAAATTTATTTCAAGAAAGATACCATTAGTTTAGTATTGGAATTGTCCTATTTCTCTTTTCATCATTATACAAGCATTTACATTTCCTTCTCATATATATTTGTTAGTTGTACACACCGCTTATGTACACACCTTCACACATTAATCTAAACATCACTTGGTTCATGACCCTAAGTGGACCGTAAAATCAACCCTAATCTAAACACATTAAATTCCATCACTTGAGGGCCAAAGGAATTTTTTCGCTATGTTAGCAATCTGAGGCTAGGCATCCAAAAAATACACCCTAGACACTATACATTTGAGACATAGTGGTTGAATTTCATGGAACTAAAATACTTTATTATTTAAAGACATGGTCAGTTCCAGTCTTCCAACGGGCCCATCCTTTTAGGGTGGTATGTGCCAATATCGGAACCAGATGGATAATTGGGGTACCTTTCCCTTTAAAATTATGAAGATCACATATATCGTTTCTTTTGGGATGAAGGTGAAAAAAACTTGTTGGACATGTTTGAGAATGAGGTAAGGCTAGTCACCATTCTACTGGACATCTTACCTATAGGTGGATCTCGTAGGTGGGAGGGAACTTGGAGTAGATATGTGTGAGTTATATTGAGTTTCCCCTAGTGACTTTATCTATAACTGCTCCATTCGATCTTCACTCATTGTATTGGTAGGATTGATTCCCCTATCTGAGTTCAATGTTTGGAATATCCTTGTTCAACTTTATACTTTTTTTCTTCTAGAAGTGGAATTGAGACCCCATTATTCTGAAATGATTTGAGGAATATTTATTTTATTATACTTAATTGTTGTAGTTCTCCTTATAAGGATAGTGTGTCTTTTATTTGTATAGGGTATTATTTTCATATTTACACTATTTTTCTAGTTTAAATTATTTGATGAAACCACGTTGCACTTGTTATTTGATTTATCACCATTTATAGATTTGATATCATTTATCAGGACCATTTATTACATTTGCCTTGTTTTGGAGCTACATTGTTTGACTGGTTGCTTTATATCCTGTCACCATAGCTCCTTTGAGGTAGTCTCAAAGGATTTGAGGCAATTATCCTCTGTATGGGTTCTTAAGCCATATAATTTGTCCATATTTACACATCCAAGTAAAAAAACCCCATCCTCCCCTAGATCCTCATTAGTGTCATCAGATTCATGCTCCTCATAACATAGATCACCATCCTCATCTCACCCCTCAAGTCCAGCCAATAACATGGTTGGAAACATCCCCATTTCTAGTGGAGGAAACCTTGATGGAGGTTTCACCGATGATGCCTATTCCAATATTAATATTAGCTCATATACCTCCCTTCATATTGTGAGCCTTTCTTTCATGGATAGTGTTAACCTTCTCAATTTAGTGATACTAATCAATGACCATATTCAACATGATGTTCATGGCCTCAAATTCCTACCAAAATCCCTTTTGACATTATTAAATTTGAGGGGAAGGAAAAAGAGGACCCCCATAATCATATTATGTCATTTTATTTATGGTGCTCCTCAAATAACATCATTTATGATTCCATTTGGTTACATTTGTTCTATAGGACCTTTACGGGAGTAACTACTAAGTGGTACATCGAGCAACCCCACGGGGTACATCCCAATTTTGTATCCCTTGCTTCCACTTTCTTGATGTTTTTCTAGTTACCTATCCATTATGATGAGGGCATTGAGATATTTTTTTCGTGATGTCAAACCTCATCTACCCCTATTACGGACTACATACATGAGTGACATCGATGTAGGAGTATTTTTAAGATCATGCTCAATGATCGCATATTCTTAGATTGGTTCCTAAAATAAATTCTTCTCGCCATTGCTGAGGACATGGCCTTGGAGCGCTTGAAAAACAAAGAGGAGGTAATCCTTAAATATCAATAGTATGACCTTATCTTTTCTTAGTTCGATTATCTCTTAGTGATATTTCTTGATTCCCCTTCAAGTGAATCCACACAGAAAGACCCCCTAGGGGAATCCCATTTGATGGATGGAGTTATTGGATTCATTGCATCCCATCCTAATCCATATGCTAAATACCCTCTCCATTTTAGTGGTTACTTGTATGGTAATCCCCCGAGCATTGAATGACATCACCAGGGAACAATGATTGCACCTTACTACCCCCCTGATCCCTCTCGCTCATTATCACATTTAGGAACAAGTACCTCCTATTTGTCTCCTGCTAAGACTCACCATGTTCATGGACCCTCATGTGGAGGTAATATGTGTGGTGGTACTTCTACTAGATGCGTGGTTCCATTAGCCATGAAACCTTTTTAACTTATCGATCGAGAGGGAGCAGTTGCATTTTGTTCTCTAGTAAGTGGTCTTAAGAGTCTTTTAGAAAACTAGAGGGCGATAGGGTGAAATCTCATGAGCACTCAAGACTAAGGTTTTATTCTATGGAATAAATGATAAAGTATTTGTAGACAAACTATTTAAGCTGAATACCATTAAATATTTCTTATGGATGGATTGAATATCAATAGTTACAACAATTCTATTCCAACTTACGAAGATCTTATTACTTGGTCTCATCTCTCTATATGTATTGTGTTTTGAATAATGTTGATCGATTGTTTAGTTTAGTTTTTTTTCTTTTTATTTTTCCCTATTGAATCTTCTACCAAGGATTGTGCAATCCCTTGGCGTGTGCTCTTCATACACATATGTGAGAAATCATATACTACTAATTTTAGCGACCATATTGGGGATGTATCCATAATCCACCGTTATTTGTGTTAGGCCATAATTTCCAACTGAATTTTCAAGAGTTTTTTTGTTAGGGTCTAAATGTGTTTGCTTGTTTTTTACTATTGTCGAGTCACAAGTAGGTCCCCTGGTGAAAAACCATATATTTTTTACCATGATCAAAAGGTAAATTTCAACTTTTCAGCCCCTTCAAGACAAGGTTGTGGGTTGTAGACTAGATCTATTGACCAGGGTTTCTCCGTTCTCTTCAAAATCCGTGACCTATTTCAAATCCCTATTTTTGGTGCATTTTACAGTTGGTTCCACCTTCATCTTTGGCCATTTTTTTTTGGTTTTCTGTTTCGAGTATGCTTGCATTGTTGTTTTTACTGTTTATAGTTTGATTACTTCATGTAGTGTCTGTTTTATTCACCTTTTAGTCATTGTATGTGAAGAAAACATTGAGAGATATTAGTATTTTCTGTCTGTAGGGTTCTATTTTGGAGTGTGTTTAGATACAATTTTCTTCTTGTTTCAACAAGATTTGATTGCTGGATCTAGCGTGTTAGTTGACTATTTGGATTTATTTAAATGAAATTGTTTCGTTGGTTGAGAGCCTCCTCTTTTATTTATGGATCCATTGTTAGCTATTTTTTTTGCATGATTTCTTGAAATTATTTGTGGATTGATTGTGATCCATTGAATTATTGAGAAATCATAGACTTATTTCAAGAAATATATCATTAGTTTAGTATTGGAACTTCCCTACTCCTTTTTTCACCATTACACAAGCATTTACATTTCCTTGTCATTTATATTTGTTAGTTGTACACACTGCTTTGTACACACCTTCATATGTTAATATAAACATCACTTGGTTCATGCCCCCAAGTGGACCCTAAAATCAATCCTAATCTAAACACATTAAATTCCATCACTTGAGGGCCAAAGGAATTTTGCACTTATGTTAGTAATTTGAGGATAGGCATCCAAAAAATCCCCCCTAGACACTATACATTTGAGACATAGTGGTTGAATTTCATGGAACAAAATATTTTATTATTAGACAAGGTCAGTGCCAATATTCCAACGGGACCATCCTTTTAGAGTGGTATGTTCCAAGGCCGAAACCAGAGGGATGATTGGGGTACCCTTCCCTTTAAAATTCTGAAGAGAATCTAGGTTGTTTCTTTTGGGATGAAGGTGAAAGAAACTTTTTTGACATGTTTGAAAATGAGGTAGCCTAGTCACCATTTTATTGGACATCTTACCTAGAGGTGGATCTTGTAGGTGGGAGGACACCTGGGGTAGATATATGTGAGTTGGATGAAGTTTCCCCTAGCAAATTTCTCTATAATGGTTCTATTCGATATTTACTCATTGTCTTGGTAGGATGATGCCCCTATCTGAGTTCAATGCTTAGAAGATCCTTGTTCATCTTTCTACTTTTTTTATTCTAGTAGTGGAATTGAGACCCCATTATTCAGAAATGATTTGAGGAAGATTTATTTTATTATACTTAATTTTTGTAGTTCCCTTATAGGGCTAGTGCGTCTTTTCTTTTTATAGGGTACTCTTTTCATATTTACACTATTTGTCTAGTTTAGATCACTTGATGCACCCACGTTGCACTTGTTATTTGATTTACCACCATTTATAGAGTTGATATCATTTATTGGATTATTTATTACATTATCCTTGTTTTGGAGCTACGTTGTTTGATTGGTTGCTTTTAATCCTGCCATCATAGCTCCTTTGAGGTAGTCTCAAAGGATTTGGGGCAGCCCTCCTCTGTATGTGTTCTTAAGCCATATAATTTGTCCATCTTGACACATCCTAGTCCAACACCCCACATTCTTCCCCAATTCCTCATCAGAGTCATCAGGTTCAGGCTCAGTGCAGCCTAGATCACCATCCTCATCTCGCCCTTCTAGTCCAGTCAATAACATGGTTGGAAACATCCCCATTTCTAGTGGAGGAAACTTCGATGGAGGTTTTACCGATGTCGCCACTTCCAATGTTAATGTTGTATCATCTACCTCCCTTCCTACTGTGAGAATTTATTTCTTAGATAGTCTTAACCTTCTCAATTTAGTGATACTAATCAATGACCCTATTCAACATGATCGTTCATGGCCTCAAATTCCTACCAAAATCCCTTTTGAGATCCTTTAATTTGAAGGGAATGCATAAGAGGATCCCCATAATCATATTATGTCCTTTGATTTTTGGTTCTCCTCCAATATCCTCATTGATGATTCCATGGTTAAATTTTTTCTCGGGGACCTTGACTAGAGTAACTGCTAAGTGGTACATCGAGTGACTCCATGGGGTACATCCCAATTTTGTATCCCCTGCTTCCAATTTCTTGATGTTTTTCTAGTTACCTATCCATTATGATGAGGGAATTGAGACATTTTTGTCATGCTGTCAATCCTCATCTACCCATATTATGTACCACATACATGAGTGGCATCAATGTAGGAGTATTTTTAAGATCATGCTTAATGATTGTATCTTCTTATATTGGTTCCTAAAATAGCTTATTCCCGTCATTGCTATGGATGTTGCCTTGGAGCGCTTGCAAACCAAAGAGGATTTAATCCTTAAAGATCAACAATGTGAACTTATGCATGATCACTTTAATTATATCTTCATGATAATTCTTGATTCCTGTTGAAGTTAATCCACAAGAAAGAACCCCTAGGGGAATCCCATTTGATGGATCGAGTTATTGGATTCGTTGCAACCCATACAAATCCATACACTCAATACCATCCCCATTTTAGTGGTTACTTGTATAGTAATCCCCCGAGCATTGAATGACATTGTCAAAACACAATGACTGCACCTTATGACCCCCTTGATCCCTCTCACTCATCCTCACATTCAGGAACGATCGCCTCCTATTTGTCTCCTTCTAAGAATTACCATGTTCATGGAACCTCATGTAGAGGTATTATGTGTGGTGGTACTTCTACCATATATGTGGTTTAAGTAGCCATGAACCCTTACTACCCATTTCTTGGATCACCTCCATATCCTCTAGTGCATCCATAGCCCGTGAGTCCCCCTTTTTCTGACGAAAAATGTATGCTTAATATAAAATGACTACCTAACATGTTCCTAATAACGAACAATATCCATTGAACACCTCCGAGAGAAGAATAAGGGGAAGAGGAAAGGTAATAACATATGTTAGGAAGGCGGAGTTTGACCCCCAACCCACTTGACAACACTAGAGGCAACTAAAACCCTATAAATTAGGAGCCCACTAAAACTCCTAACTAAGGTAAGAACCATCAATTGTAGACTAACGATTTGTGTTCCTTTTGTAGTGTTTATGGACACTATACCCATAATTTTCCTCATCTTGCTAAGGCTCACCAACTCTAGAATGAGTCCAACCAATGTGAAGCAACTAATGCCTCACAAGGGAAATGTAACCCGCCACCTCCTCATCAGAACCAATCACAACTAATGGTATTTCAAAACCACTTCTCATCATAAGGGGTGGTCATAGTACAAATTATGATGCCTTAACCATATTTACCATTGAATTGTGGTAATATCCATGACCCTTCTATCCAACATCTTTTCATGATGTCTATTGTCTTCAACCTCCAAACACGACATAATCAATACAGATAAACTAATGATACCCCTAACACCAATGAAGGGAAATAATCCCCAATATATTAATAAAATTTGGACCTACCTCATTCTAACTCTGATCCCATACCTAAGATCCCAAATATCCCTTTGTGACATGTAGCCAATAATCGTAATGCCCAAGATGCTCGTAATTATAGTATTGTGGACGACTTGGCATAGTCACATGCTTACATGTTTATATTAAAGGTTCTCAAGAATTGTCCCTCACAACACAAAGCATTGTTGTCCTCCTTGGGTGTGACCGATCCATTTGAGGGCCTCCTTATGATTTTTGACATCGAATAAGCGGAGCCTTAGATGCACTACAAGAAAAAAGGCCTTTGATGACAATCATGGTTGTGATAGACCTTAAACAGTCGTCACCAAAGTCACTTATGGTGACAGGATATGAAAAAATGTCACTATAAGGGATTTTGGGGAGAATTATTTAAATCCCATCACCAAATATCTAATCATTCCTGTGACGGACCTTAAAAAGGTCATCACCAAATTCACTTACGGTGATGGGTTATAAAAAATCGTCGCCGTAACTTCTTTTGGTGACAATTCTTTAAATACCATCACCAAATCCCTTTTGGTGACATTTATGCCCGTGAAAGACCTTAAATGGTCATCACCAAAGTCACTCAAGGTGACAGGCTATGAAAAATTGTTTCCATAAGTACCTTCAGTGACAGTTCTTTAAATCCCATCACCAGATCCCTTTTCAACGACACTTTTAGTGATGGTTGTTAAAATTATTTTTCCAATTCTATATTTGGTGACACTTATGGAGAGGGTTGTTAAAAGTCCACTACTAATTATCTTTTTGGAAACACTTTTGGTGATTATAATTGAAGGGCCCTCACCAATACTGATTTTGTGATGTATTTGGCGATGGTAAAAAATGTATGTCACCATAGATAATTGTAATGCTTTTGATGATGCCAAGTGGCCTTCACTATAGTTTTTATTATTATAAAAGTTGATGATTTTAGACTACAATAATTAAGTCTTTCTCATTATGTTTTAATTCCCAATAATATGAAAACATCTCTCAAAATTTATCCATTATTTTGGTGTGCATTTTTATTTTTACCCATGAAATATCCACACAGTTCACAACATAAAAAATACTTCATACACACAAAGTCTACTTCCTATAATGAATACAAAATTGCTTCTACAATCTAAAATAAATAATGCATTGGAATGCTGGTAAAATTATGAAATATTTTTCAGAAGGTAAAAATCACAGCAAAACAAGCCTATAAATCAACATTTAGTAGGCTATCAAATGCCAACCAACAACCAAAACATTTCAAAGCAATGGAAACTTGTACAAAGCACATCTCGAGAAACACTTCACATTCAAACATAAAATTACAATACAAAGTCTATACATTAATGGATTGCATTTTTTAAACCTTTTCCAATATTCTTAGTTAATTTAGTAAAACATTATCACAAAATATCATATGAACTTGTAAGTCAATGTACATAATTTGATTCCCCAAAGCTATGTTTTGTTTAATACAAAAACCGATCATACGAAGGGACATGGTAAAGAAAATGTGTAATATTGTGAAAAATTGTGCCCAGGGATTCTATAGTTGATAAAAGTATAACTAAAAACAAGAGTTGTGTGCAACTTAGTCCCTTCTTTAATAGTTTGATAGATATCAAATGTTACTACAACCAAGTGTTAGTTTGTAACTGTTGTCACCTATAAGAGTTTACACTAGCGTTCATTATTTATCTTGGGGACAACCTCTTTATATAAATGTTCAAGCATCTCTGTACACAAAGAAAACCACTGCAACAACATAGTGGGTTTTTCACCTTGTTAACACTCATAGGTCAGAGATTTATATATACATCAGATATAGTAGAAGTTGTTCACTGTAGTTAATAGTAAATACAAAGTATTTTCATTTTCATTGTTATTGTGTGTGTGTGTGTATGTGTGTGTCATTGAAATATTGGTCATTCAAAATTTTAGCACATTTTTTCCTAAACACAATTTGAGAAACAAACCATGAAACCAATACCAAAAAACCACAGAATCAATTAGTTCAGTGTCCAGGCCATCGTCCTCCTGGAAGCATCCTATCGGGCCTATCATCCATCATAAGAATGACCCTAATGCCTCTCAAACTTCTTCTGCGATACAAGGAATGAATGGATGCATTGAATTTATACTATTATGAAATACATGAACACACATAGCTTGTGCACAAACAACAAATGAATATCCCCATGCTACTAAGTCCAATCATCTTATTAAGAAGTTCAACAATATGAGGATCCCTTAAAATAAAATGACACCATTTTGATTTCTACAACAAACTTTCCTTATGCCACCATCCTTTTTCTTAGTTAATGATATCTATATGATTCATTCATAGAAAAAATAAAACTAGAAAGATTAAGTAATTCCTTTTCACTTAGGTGACCTAGAGTTATGTCAAAGGGATTGACACCACAATTCCCCATCATATGACAATATAAACAACTGGATCAACATTCACTTGGCCTCTTTGAACCATATTATCTTAATATTGGATTAAGGAAAAGTATGTATACTGATCCCTTTCAATTTCCCGATGGTATACATACAAATTAACCACAACCATGCTACATCCCTTCAGCTCTATTGGAAATGACCTCGAGAAATGAATCTTCTTCTTGAAATGTTCAGTGACACCTAGAAAACCTACCTTATATTGCTGGAAGAATGCCTAAAAATATTGAGGCATTTTGAGGGGTAACAAGTAGCATCCATCTCATTTGAAGGATTAAACTTAATCTTCACCAGGAAACTGATTAAAAATTTGTTTTGAGATCCGAAAAGCATCAATTACAGGAAACTCCAAGGATTCTCTCTAATTACCTAGCTCTTTTCTATACCTTTTACTCTTCTACAAGATACATTTGAGTCTAGAGTGTCTTTATGCTTTATTTATTTTCTTTTGTGTTTAACTGAGATGACATAATATATTCTTTATTCCTCTTTGTACCTTGGAATCATTTGCATTTATCAAAATGATGGTGTTAGCACCATTTTCGGGCTAAGAAATTGGTAAGGGATTTGGCCAGTGAAAGGAGGAATAAGGTTTATAAATTTTCATATCATAGGACCTTAAATAATGTTGATGAGGGTCTGAAGATGTTTGAAGGGACATTTCTAGACTCGAAATTCCAAATACTTAAGAAATTCTATTTTTTGACCTTGAAAATGCATGTAAATGAATAAATCCACCCTTAGTTGAATGATAACAGGAAATAGACGACTAGGATATGCAACGCAGAAGATCAAAGGCCACAAATCGTTTCCGCAAAGGAAAAATCGGGGCAAAAGTGCGGAAGAGGTAAAAAATTGGTTATAAAAAGTAGTAAGGCTGACTTCTGCTTTCTACAGTCTGAGATCCAATGGCGCAAAACGTTTCCGCCAAAGATCAACTATTTGGAAGGGTGGGAGCGAAAAGATCAAAATCGAACTTAGAAGAAGTTAAAATCCCAAGTTCTTCTTTCCGCATCCCGAGATCCAATGGTTCAGAGAGATTCCGCATAGATATACAGTGCAGAAAGAAAGGGTGGAAGTGGAAAAGGTAAATTTACGGGTTGTAAAATTGGAAAACCCAACTTCTGCTTTCCACAGTCCGAGATCCGATGGCTCAGATCGCTTCTGTCAAAGATCAACGGTGCAGAAGAGAACAAAGGGAAGATATTAGAAAGTAGAAACCTTAATAATTTGGTCATAAAAGATAGAACTTCGGCCTTTCACGATCCAAAGGATCGACGGTCCAGAGCACTTCTGCCAAATATCAATGGCTCGAAAAACAACAAGAGGGTGGAGAACGCCGGAGATCGAAAAGCGAAAACACCAAAAGATTTTATCGTGAAAAGTTGTAGTCTCGCTTTTTGCAATCCACAAGATCTACTATCTAGAGAGCTTCTGCACAAATCAATGATGCGAAAAGAAAAGGGTGAAAGTAGAAGAGGAGAATTTTTGGTGAAGAAAGCTGGAGGATCGGTGTTCTGCTTTCTGCTAAAGGTGGAATCCGAAGGGTGGAAGCGGAAAGGCGGAAGCGGAAAAGGTAAAGTTTTTTGTTATGAAAAGTCAGAATTTTGATTTCCGTCTTCCGCAGCCCATAGCTTGATCTCATATCAACTTCTGAAAATGAATCCAACGGCACAGAAAGAAAAGGTGGAAAGTAAAACAACGAAAAAACACGAAAGACACAGGATTTTGGTTAAGAAGAAGCCCATTTTCCGTTTTTCGCAGACCTCAGATCAACGACTGAGGATGAATCTGGAGGAGATCAACAGTGCAAAAAGCTGAAGGGTGGAAAGGATAAGGCAGGGTAGAAAAGATATAAAATTGAATCGCAAAGAAGCTATCAACCCATTTTTCATTTTCCACAGGCCCCAGATCGACGACCCATAATGAATCTTGAGGTAAGATCTACGGTGCAGAAGCAATTTCGCAGGTAAAATACAGGGAAGGATAAAAACTGTTGCAGGTCAGGCGGAAATACTCTGATTGGTCATTTTCAGCAAGCGAGCTTGAGTCCTTGCAGTAAAAAATCCCCAACTGATCCACCATGCGTGCTCCAACGTGATTTTCTGTTTGGTTTACGATCATGGCGAATATGGCCGATCGACATTTTGTTAAGATTTTCATTTCCATGCTGCAACTGTTTTTGGCTTTGTTTCAAGGTTGGTCTCGGGAACCTATGAAGCTATAAAGTTACCCTCAATAGGGGAAGACAAGGTTGGAACTCGTGAGATTTTGTGTTATGCATTTTGAGATCTATCATTAATAAAATTGCAGAGCCGAATACTTGCCTGTTGTTGCAAAGATTGTTGTGTATTTCATATATACATTCTGTTATTTCCTTTCTTATGTGCATGTCTTCCTGTTAAACTTGCCATTATGTTTTCTTTCATATCTAGAACAAGTGTTTAGTAGTTCATAATTCATACATGTTTATGGTCTGGCTATTGTTTCAGGTATTCACCAATCTTTCTTTCCAAAGTTGACGCATAATTCATATTCTGGGTGCTCTGTGTCGATGGACTATTCTTGTTTCTTGTTTATCACTAGACAAACTACAAACTGTTCTGTAATTCATGAATATTTGTGACTCCATAGCCCAATATATGTTTTCCTTGTTTCAACCACCAATTCAATCTAAAACTTTATTTCATTTTATATCTGGCCCTGTTAAAAATCTGTGAGAGATCCCTCTCTAGAAAGGAAGAATCCAACTCCCTTTATTAAAGTGGTTATTTTGTTACCTTGGGATTTACCTCCTACAACCTAGGAACAATTATGAGTGCTAACAAATTGGCGCCGTTGCCGGGGATGAAAATGAAAATCATCCTTGGGAAAATGACATTGTCTTAGTTCTATGACATGGTCGAGCAGCCAGTCATGGACACATATAGGTTGTATATGCTCTGGTGACTCCACTCAAAGCTTTTGGAATATGAATCCACTGGGGATACTCGCAACCAGAAGGATAGATACGGGGAAGAGGGTTCAAATCTTCTCTGGGCATGAACAACAGAGTTTTAGATTTGACTATTGATGGTGAGCAATGGTCAAACATCAAGAAGGTCGTACCTCTTTCACTTGGTGACTCCACATTGATTTTGAGCAAGATTTCAGAAGACATTTTGTATTTCAAGTGGTCGCATACACGAGGTAATCCCGACAATAAGATTATACAAGGTGTGGAAAAATACAGAAAGGTTTCTTAGAAATAAGGGAAAAGAACAAATAAATATTTCTCAATTTGGTGCATCTTCTTTTCAAGCATTTCATAGAAATCATGATTTTGGGCGAGAAACAAAATTTGAAAGGTCCTTGTTGAAATCAAAATCTGAATCTAATTTGAAGGGAACAAAAATTAATCCCCATAGGTTAGAATCATATTTGCTTGATTCTCTTTGGCACAATAGTCAAAAATTTGTGAAAACATAAGAAAGAAACCCCGTTGTTCAAATCTTTCAACCTTATATCCCACCAACTATTCAAACCCCTCCAGCCTTTCAAGCTCCTCCTTGTGTTCCAAACCACCGAGAATAATCGCTGCCAGGTTTGCTCCATTAGCCTTACATGCAGTATTGCATGACCTTCCTCAATTATGCCCACAAAATTCCCTTCTATGATGGATATGGAAATTTCATAGCAAGACAACATGTTGATAGATTGGATGATTATGTGGAATTGGAGTTGGTTGATGAAGATGATATTAAGATGAGGTTGTTTGTAATAGGTTTGTCAGGAGAGGCCAATAAATGGTTTAGAGATCTACCTGCTAGGTCCATTGCCACATTTGAAGCTTTCCAAACTTCATTCTTAGAAAAATGGGATGATAACAAAAGTCCTTTGCAGGTGCTTTCTCAATACAATAATCTTAATAAAAGAGATTTTGAATCTGTTCATGAGTTTTCTAGTTGATTTATGAGGATGTATAACTCTATTCCTGTTGATATTAAATCCCTTGTAGGCACTGCAAAACTCCATTATGATGATGCCTTTGACAGTGACTTTGCATTATTATTGAGAAAGAGAAAAGCAATAAGTCTTGATGTTATGTTTCAAGATGCTTTAGAAGTAGAAGCTAATATGATGGCAAGTGGAAAGATAAAGAAAAAAGTAGAAACAGATAGAAGGAAAGTTAGACAAGAAAATGTGCTTTCTACTTCTAATGCCTCCTCTCCTAATGATGCTAGGTTTGAAATGATGATGAAGACAATGGAGATACTGATGGATAGGTTGACTGTGGATAATATAACTTTGAACATAGAACAGGATGAACCTCAAATCAGAAAACCAAACTTCATAAGGCCTAATCCTCCCCCACCTCCACAAATTAGACAGAGAGATATGAGGAATCCTAGAAATCAAGATGATTAACAAATAAGGCCACCTTTCCCCAAGAATTATGTTGCATATGAAGGAGAGGCTAAATCTGTTGAGGGCCATATTCACCATTTTGATGATTTGGATTCTGAAATATACCTCACTAAGGAAGAGTCAGTACAATATCAAAGAGGATATTTGCGTGCTATAGATGATGTCCAAAGAAAGATCAAATTGTGAAATATAGATGTTACTGTAAATAAAGGAAGTTTCAATCAAAATCAATCTTCTAGTATCTAATAGAATACAGAAAAGAAAAAAGAAAGACAAACCAGTTGCCATGATATGCAAGAAAATTCCCAGCAGTTGGTAATGTCTTCCTTGACTGAAGTTGACATAAGCCAAAGCTCTATCTCAACTAGCTGTGTATCTTTCCCCGAAGCTGATGATACTTTGCAACATTCTTGTCATTCTCTGTGTGACCAAGAAAGAAGTTGGGACTATAAATCAAATTCTTCCTCATATCTTTCAACTACTGAAATTTTGTCACATGAGGATACTTCCCATGTCCAATCAGAAAACACCCTTTTGCAACAACAATTTATTCAAAATTATAATGTTTCTATGGATGATGGTATAGCTAACTATAGCTATGGAAAATGGCAGTTTGATAGTCCTTCCACAAGTTCCACAAGTTCTGAAATTTCAAGTAAAGAGGAATCAGACCTTGAATCAGAGTTAGAAGAAAGGTATGAAAGTTTAGACCCTGTTAATGAAGAAAATTCCATTGCAGTCCAAGGTCAAAAGGCTGAAAATAGAGAAGACAATGGGTGTGCTAAAAGTGACAGTTTGCCTTTGTGTTATGCTTCATTTGAATTACTGAGACATATACTTCAAATATCTAAACAAAAACATGAATTTGAGATAATGGAAAATTTCATGAACTGTTTAGAGGTGGAAGGTAAGCATGTGAAAAAACCAATAGTTTGTGAAGAAGAATTGACTTACAAAGAAGAAGATGAGGACTCTCAATGGAATGCTCCTTTAAACATTTCAAATTTAGGAACTTCATCTCAAGAAAAAGGATTTTGTTCACTTGATTTTATTTAATAACACGATGATATTTCCTTTTGAACACTTAAAAGGAATCATATTTTAAATTCTGATATTTTAGACGAAAAAGCTGATGTCTCATTTGCAGATTGTCATGAACACATTTTTCAAGATTCCTATGAAGAGAAGTTTGCAGGGTGCTAGAAGAGTTACAGTTGGAGAATCCTTGTCATGAAAGGTTCATGAAAGAAAATTTTGCAGGTCATGATCCAGTGGTAGAATACATGGAAAATATTTGCAGTGGTGATAGCTGGTTATGTCTATACAGTAAATATCAATCCCTTTATCATAACCTTATGCCATTAAGTTATTCCTTTCTGTTTTTGATCAAGAATGAAGAGAAAAATAGTTTATGGGATCCTTTTCTTGGTTGGATTCATTGGAAGTCAGAAGTTACTTGACTGGGAATTGATGATCAGTGAGCAGGGTAGGTAGGTGAGAATAAGCTCGACATGGCAAGCAGTTCTTTTAGTAATTTTCAGTTTGTTCAACATCAATTTAGTTTTTTGTTTTTAGAGCATGTTGGGGATTTTAGGAAATCTTGGGAGTAGTCCAATGGATTTGGCACTTGGTCTATGGGGTTCTTTGCTACCTCGCAAGGAGGATATCGTCCCGAGTTGGAGCCAGTTGTTAGCACCATTTTTAGGCTAAGCAATTGGTAAGGGATTTGCCCAGTGAAAGGAGGAATAAGGTTTATATTTTTTCATCTCATAAGACCTTAAAGAATGTTAATGAGGGTCTGCAGATGTTTGAAGGGACATTTCTAGACTCGAAATGCCAAATACGTAGGAAATTCTATTTTTTGACCTTCAAAATGCATGTAAATGAATAAATCCATCCTCATTTGAATGATAACAAGAAATAGATGACTGGGATGCGTAGCACATAAGATCAAAGGCCACAATACGTTTTCGCAAAGGAAAAATCGGGGGCAAAAGTGCGAAAGAGGTAAAAACTTGGTTATAAAAAGTAGTAAGCCCGAGTTCCGCTTTCCGTAGTCCAAGATAGGATGGCACATAATGTTTTCACCAAATATCAACGGGTTGGAAGGGCAGGAGCAGAAATATCAAAATCAAACTTTGAAGAAATTAAAAACCCGACTTCCGCTTTCTGCAGCCTGAGATCTGACGGTTCAGAGACATTCCGCATAGATCAACGATGCAGAAAGAAAAGGGAAAAAGTAGAAAAGGTAAATTTTTGGGTTACAAAATTGGAATACTCGACTTCCGCTTTTCACAGTCCGAGATCCGACAACTCAGATCGCTTCTACCAAAGATCAACGGTCTAGAGGAGAATAAAGGGAGGATATCAGAAAGAGGAAAACTTAAGAATTTGGTCATAAAATATAGAACTTCCACCTTCCATGAGCCATAGGATTGATGGTCTATAGCGCTTCCCCCAAAGATCAATGGCTCAAAAAAGAACAAGAGGGCGAATATTGAAAAGCAGAAACACCGAAAGATTTTATTGTGAAAAGTTGAAGTGCAACTTTTCGTGATCCAAAAGATCTATGGTTGAGAGAGCTTCTATATAGAACAAACGGTGTGGAAAGAAAAGGGCAGAAGCCAAAAGGTGGAAGTGAAAGAGGAGAAGTTTCAGTGAAGAAGGTTGGAGGATCTGCATTCCTCTTTCTGCTAAAGGAGGAAGCAGAAGGGTGGAAGCAGAAAAGGTAAAGTTTTTGGTTATGAAAAGTCAGAATTATGATTTCCATCTTCCTCAACCCGCAGCTTGATCTCATATCAACGACTAAAAATGAATCCTGCGGAGATCGACAATGCAAAAAGAAAACGCGGAAAGGAAAACATTAGAAATACGGAAGACAATGGATTTTGGTCAAGAAAAATCCTGTTTTCCATAGACCTCAGATAAATGGTTGAGTATGAATCCGACGGAGATCGATGATGCAGAAATATGAAGGGAAGAAAGGATAAGGAAGGGGTGGAAATATATAAAATTGAATCGCGAAGAATCTATCAGCCCGTTTTTCCTTTTTTGCAGAACCTAGATTGACGACCCACAATGAATCTTGAGGTAAGATCTACGGTCCAGAAGCAATTTCGTAGGTAAAATACAGGGAAGGATAAAAACTTGTTGTAGGTTAGGCGGATATCCTATGATCGGTCGTTTTCAGCAAGCGAGCCTAAGTCCTTGTTGTGAAAAATCCCCAACGGATCCACCATGCACGCTCCAATGTGATTTTCTGTTTGGTTTATGATCATGCCGAATCTTCCAAATCAACATTTTGTTAATATTTTAATTTCCATGCTGCAATTGTTTTTGGCTTTGTTTCGAGGTTGGTCTCGGGAGCCTATGAAGCTATAAATATACCCTCATTAGGGGAAGATGAGGTTGGAACCCATGATATTTTGTGTTATGCATTTTGATATCTATCGTTAATAAAATTGCAGAGCCGAATTCTGGTGTGTTGCTACAAAGAATCATGTGTATTTCATAGTTATAGTATGTTATTTCCTTTCTTATGTGCATGTCTTCCTATTAAACTTTCCATTATGTTTTCTTTCATATCACGAATGAGTGTGTAATAGTTCAGAATTCATACATTTTTATGCGTTGGCTATTGTTTCAGGTATTCACCAATTTTTCTTTCCAAAGTTGACGTAGAATTCATCTTTTGGGTGCTCTATGTCGATGGACTGTTCTTGTTTCTTATTTATCATTGGACAAACTGCTATTTAACTGTAGCCAAGTGCTACCTTGCCTTTGTAGAATCTCACCCGCAAACTGTTCTGTAATTCATAAATATTTTTGACTCCATAGCCCAATATATACTTTCCTTGTTTCAACCACCAATTCATTCTGAAACTTTATTTCATTTTATATCTGGCCATGTTAAAAATCTGTGAGAGATCCCTCTCTAGAAAGGAAAAATCCAACTCCCTTTCTTAAAGTGGTTCTGTTGTTACCTTGGGATTTAACTCCTACAACCTGGGTACAATTCTAAGTGTTAAGAGATGGAAAGGTGAATATTCATAACTAAATCCTTCACCTCTTTCTTATATTGGATACAATTGTGTCTATTTACGACAAATGCTCTAAGGGTTCCTATAATAAATTTTGAAGACGTGACAGGACAGGTCTCACCCACGGGGAAACTTTTTCAATCGGAGGCAAGATTGTGTTTCCTGGATTATTTTTTTTTCTTTGCATGTTGAAGGGGACAATTTTGTGATGTATAGATGCACTTATGTGATATCCTAAATATATTTTCTCTTGGAAAGATATAATTGTGGATATTTTTGAAAGGAACACCTATTATATGGTGAATATTTTTATGTAAGCATACACTGACAACCAATCAACATGACAATAATGATTGAAGTTAGTATTCCATATTGCAAGTATACATTGATACAGGGTTGCATGTCTAAATTTTGTTTTATTTGAAAGAGTATTCGTTCACATCAGAAAAAAAGATCCATAAGAGTTGGATTTTCATTGAATATTACTGCAATGATAACATACATAGTTCATAATACCATTGCAATATTTGAGCACATGACTTGCTATTTACACTTTTGATGGATGCTTTATATCATGCTATTTTTATTTTATGATTATCTATGTTGATATACCAAATTGGTCACCCATTATGATGCCAGAATAAAAACTATATGGCCTTGTAGATCCTAATGAGTAGAAATTACTGATTAAAAGCTTCTTCCACAAGCTTATTTTGTAAGCTTATTCCTTCAATTCAGGTTTCTGCAACTCAATTTCCGCAACTTAGTTTTCACAACAACCTTTCTGCAATTATGGGTTGTGGGTATGCAATTCCTAATTTTTAAAAATTGACTTCCACAATCTTGTGTCCGCAACAGTCCTTTCCACAATTGGATTGTGGATTATGTACACCTTCCCACTTTTCCCAAAAATGGGCTTCCGTAATTTCCCTCCCACAAGTATCTTTCTGCAACTCATGAGAACCATCGATCTCTTGTAGAATGTTTCCTAGCCGTTGATCTTTGATCAAGTGTATAAATTCATTTTTCTTTGTGGATAGATTATCTCTTGTGTAGGTTCACTTCATGAATTCTTTCCCTATCGTTGATCTCCCCCCCAAATCATGTTCTTAACCGTTCGTGCTTGTTCCTTCTTCGATATTTTTAGATGGTTGACTCCATGATTAGATATCGAACAAATTTGTGTTACTGAATCAATCTCATTTGTTGATCTTCTTCTACTGTAACATCAACCATCCATACCTACACATACTTAAGACACTGTTTAGTGTCGGCTCACCATCGATCCTTACAGTGATCGATGACATAGGGTTTACTCATGCGGTTTACGCACATAAATACATCAAACATTCTCTGCAACCTTCAATTCCAAAAATCATAATTTCACCTTACGCATACACAGATGTATCAATCATTAACATAGATTAATCAAGCATTCAACTCATAAAATCATACACTCAGAAAGAACTGCATTTACACAGAGATATGCCAAAATAGGCTTTACTTTCTTCAACACAAGGAATTTGTAATTCACATTGATCTAGAATCTACTTTTTGATCTTCATAGACCTAATACAACTCTAATAATTGTTCTCGACATGATTTCACACTATTTGGCCATGTCTCTTGCCTCGAAGGATTATAGAATATATACAACAATATTCATGAACCAATTCTGGTTCATATCCTCAATACACTCAATAATCTAAAAATATATTAAGCCTATCCTATGACTCTCCAAGTAACCATCGAATGCTTCATCAAATGCCGCCATCAATTGTGGGATTTGTTACATGACTCATCAAACGACTCAATGACTCACCTAGTGATTCACTGTCCATCTAGAAGGACATAAAACATAGGTTTATTTACAATATATTATTCAAAGAACTATTAAATAAAAAACGAAGAACCCTTCTAGGTTTGATCCAAACATTGGATTGGGACCTATATGGAGAGAAGGATGATCCTACATCAGACTCCCCAGGAGGAAAGAAATATGACCTCCTGGTTATAATCTTCCATCTTCAATTTTCCAGGATCCCAAACTTTGTTCTTTAGCTGGTCATCCATTTAATTATGTTGTTGTGAAATTATTTTTGTCTTTGTCATCTTCAATTCTCATGGTTTCCAAATTTTATACTGGAATTCCCCACTAGCCTTGCTTTTGCAATCTTATTTTATCACTTGTTTGCTACTACTACTTTGTTTCCTTCCTCTGTTGATGTAAATATTCCATTTCTCTTCATGTATTTTCTGAGACTCCTTCACCATTAGCATCCTCATATTCTCTATTTCACTATCCAATTTGTCCCTTGGTTGGTAGTCCCTTGGCTAATACATTTAATTATACTAAAATTTATATGTATCCTTTTCGTTTATATCTCCAGGATCCTTATCCCGTCCTTCAAAATGCCATTACTAATTGACATCTACACATGTTCATCCTAATTTCTATTTTTTGCTCCTATATTTACTTTCATAGTCTGAACATGCAGTCTCTGTTTCTCTATCTTTTTTTCCAATATATCCACTTCTTTACATAACCCAATGAATTCATTATCCATTGAACTTATCAAATTCATATAGTCCTCATTTTCCATCATCCAACCTTCTAATGACCGTACTTCTTCCTCTAAATCTGCACATGAAATTAAATCATCAAATTCAAGAACATCTAACTCAATGTATACCTTAATTTCTTCTTCTTCTTGGTGTTCTTTAATTGCATTTATGGTGCCACTTTCCTGAAAACACCCCGTTTCTTCATTCTACTGGATAAGCATTGCGTTAGGATGCTTATATTCATTTTTCTCGTGACTGTATTTATAGTCCAATCTTCTTCTACTTTCAACAAAAAATTCTTATGTCTGTATGCCAACAATCATGTTGTCAAAATGTGCGAGTGTTCCTCCTTGGTTATCTTCATGAGACAACATCGCCCCACTATTCATTAGAATGAAATTCTAATATTGTATTCTTGAAATGTATTTGTACATTTCTTCTTCTTCCTTTACTTCTTGGACAACTTCACAAGGTTCATCACATGCCACCCCTGCAAACATAAACAATTCATTGATTTCAAAAATAGTGATATTTTCATCTCCCATTGACACTCTTATCAGCACATTCTTTTGTTGATCTGAACTCTCCGAAAAGTTCATGAGACTTTCATCTAGTCTCTCTTCTACACCACCTTCCTGAAAGATGGTTCCATGTTTTGGTTCACAATGGTGACCATATTCCCGTGTCAATGGCCTAATTCAGGTCTTATTCTTCTTTTCTAAAGCATCCATTCTATGTTTCATTTTCTCTATGCGTCCCCAAAGATTTTCTTCAAACAATTGTAATACTAGCCATTGTACTTTCTTCTTCACATTCCATCCTCTTATCTAGTTCCTTTTTTCTTACATCTGCATCTCTTCTCTTGTCTTCATGACAACTTCAAGTGATTGTCCATATTCATTATCCTTGAATACATAGTCAATCAAGAACTATTCTATTTCATCCATTCCTTTTAGCAGCTTCATTTCTTTACCAACCAACATAAACAAATCATCTAAGTGTTCTTCAATATATGCAGTCATACACAAACCATTACATTTAAAAACATAATACTCTTCATCTGTAGTCTTAACCATATCATCTTCAGGTAGTTCTGAACTTATCGGAGATTTCAAAAAATCAACTACAATCTCTGTTTCATTATCCTCTCCAAGCAAAGGACCCTGTTCGGGTTCACAATATGAAATACTTCTTAGAATCAGGTGTCCTGAGTTCTTCCTTCAATATAGAATATGTATATTTTCTTTAGCTTCACCTGTAGTGAATTCCATCTTACCTTATTCTTTTTCATTATACAACCATATATCTGGTCCTCATTCTGTAGAAACATCTCCAAACAAATAAGTTGCAATCCTTTGTCAACTAATTCTCTCTCATACTCCTCTTGACTCATCCTGTTGATGTCTTCTGCCTTGAAATATTATCTTTTGTTATGGCTTGTCTTTGAACCTCTGCAATGACCTTCAGTAGTCATTGTCTCCATTTCCTCTTTCTCTTTCTCTTTCTCTGTGAACTTGATCTTGTTCACTTGTGTATTGTAGCTAAGCTTTCTTTCAACAAGTATTCATATCTGCTATTATAGCTCAACAAGCCATCTCTCCTTAATCTTGTCATTTTGGTATCCTTGGTTCTTATCCTATATAACCTCTTGAGCAACTTTTTTTGCTCCTCTTGGCTTCTACATATACACTTCTTATCTAAGGATGTATACTAGTCCTTTGACTATCCAACCTCTATTGGATCCTTAGGTTCTGCCACTTCTTTCTCTTTTTTCTAAGAGTTACAAACTCTTCATCAAGAACACAACTATCCTTGATACAACTCCTCTAGATACCATCGCTGCTATCAAACCTTTCCTGTTTTCTTCAACATATTCTTATAACCAGATTTAAATAAAAACATCAACCAGTCCACACCTTTAAGACTTTTCCACTTTTATAGTTGGATGAAAACATCTACCCTGTCTGCAATTCATTTTCCCCGCTGTCTGCAACATAAACTTCTTATGACCAAAATCAACATCAAACATCACATCAAATTCCTATAAGATCTATACTAGACCTTATCATTCTTCTTTATCAAGAACATAATTTTTTCTTGAGAATAGTCTCCCAGTTGCTACTGCTACCTGCAATCTGTCACCAATCATCAAAACTAGAATTATCATAAAAATACTAATCTCATACCTTCAAAGATCTTCTTCTTGATCTTGTTTTTCCTTTGAATGAACAAGTTATTCCACAGTTGTCGCAGTATCCATCGGCTGTTAAAGAGTATTAACAAACTCATTTCATGCTTCATAACTCCATGCATGTACCTGTTAATCCTTCCAAGTATTTCTTCTACACTCTCCTGTGGCTAGCATCAAACTTCAATCTAAACCACACCTTCTTTGTCTTATCAGTCTGACTTGGCTCAATTTATTTTGTTGTAATATTCAATGTCCTATTAACTTAAGAACATTCTTTATTATACAAAAAAATATCAAATTATAAAATTAACTCATATCGCCAGCCTTTCTTCAGGATCAAACAATAATGCTTTGATGAGGGTCTAGTTCATCAACTCCAATTCTCCTTTCTTTGCAAACAAAATATTCTACACTCTGATACCACTTGATGCCAGACTAACAACTAGATGGCCTTGTAGATCCTAATCATTAGAAATTACTGATTAAAATATTCTTCCGCAAGCTTATTCCATAAGATTATTTTTTCAATTCAGGTTTCCACAAATATGTTTCCGCAATTCAATTTATGCAATTGAGTTTCCGCAACTTAGTTTCCACAAAAACCTTTCCACAAGCTCCTTTCTATAATTACGGGTTGTGAGAATGCAATTCCCAATTTTTAAAAACTGACTTCCACAATCTTGCGGCCGCAATGGTCCTTTCTGAAATCGGATTGCGGATTGCAGATTGCAGACACACCTTCCCACTTTTCCCAAAAATGGGCTTCCACAATTTTCCTCTTGCAAGTATCTTTCTGCAACTCCTTAGAACTGTCGATATCTTCCGGAATATTTCCTAGCTGTTGATCTCTAATCAAGTGCAAAACTTCATTTTTCTTTGCAGATCAATTATATCATGTGCAAGTTCACTTCGTGAATTATTTCCCTCTCGTTGATCTCCCCCCAATCACGATCTTGAATGTTCATGCTTGATCCTTCTCTGATATTTTCAAAGGGTTGACTCCATGATTAGATCTCAAGAAACTTTCTGTTATGAAATCAGTCTCATTTGTTGATCCACTTCTACTGTAATCTCAACCATCCATACTTCCACATACTTAAGACACTGTTTAATGTTGGCTCACCATCGATCCTTATAGTGATCGATGACATAGGGTTTACTCATGCAGTTTACACACAGAAATCCATCAAAAATTCTCTGCAACCTTCAATTCCAAAAAGCCTAATTTCACATTACACATACACAAATCTATCAATAATTAACATAGATTAATCAAGCTTTCAACTCATAAAATCATACACTCAGAAAGAACTACATTTACTGTCATAGAGATATGCTAAAATAGGATTTCCTTTATTCAACATAAGGAATCTATACATTCACATTGATCCAGAATCCACGTTCTGATCTTCATAGACCTAATACAACTCTAATCAGTGTCCTTGGCCTGATTTCACACTATTTGGCCATGCCTCTTTCCTCGAAGGATTACAAAGTATATACAACATGATTCATGAACCAATTCTGGTTCAGATCCTCAATACACTCAACAATCTAACAAACTCTTAATCCTATCCTATGACTCACCAAGTAACCATCGAATGCTTCATCAAATGCTGCCATCAGTTGTGAGCTTTGTTACATGACTCATCAAATGACTCAATGAATCACCTAGTGATTCACTGTCCATCTAGAAGCACATAAAAATTAGGTTTATTTACAATATTTTATTCAAAGAACTATTAACTCAGTAAATGAAGACCCCTTCTAGGTTCGATCCAAACATTGGATTTGGACTTGGATGGAGAGAAGGATGCTCTTGCATCACATTCACTTTTTAATTTGATTATATATGTCCCCATGTTCCTGGAGGAAATGGTTTTGGAGTAGTTTGGGATGAGAAAGGGCATATTGTGACAAACTATCATGGTAATAATGAGATTGCAAACCCTTATTTGAGAAATTGGTTATAAAGTTATGAATTTACATTTGGAGTATAAGGTACAAAAGAAGTTGTAGGGGATACTTAGCAGTGAAGCTGATATTTTGTTTCTAATTAAATACTGTGAGATTCATATTTTATGAGTTCCCTTAATGTACATTTGATTTGTGTAGCATATGTATCTAAATATTTTTCATCATTGGTACAATGTTTAGCTGTCTCAAACTTATTTTTCCTCTTTTTTATAGAGTTGGGAAGAAACATTTGGTTGGTCATGTGGGTTAGTGTCTTTTATTTCCTGTTACTTTGGTTGAGGATTGAGCATCAAATTTTGTTTTCCTTGTCAAATTTCTTAGTGATTGGCAATGCCCTCTTAAAAAATCCTAGACCTAGTCAAGTGGTTTCCCGTGTTAATATGCTTACATTTGGTGGGTCAACCCTTATTTTCTATAGTCATCATTGAATGTATTGAAGGATAAATACTCTTACGTATTCAATTTTTTTTCATCAACTAAATGAAATTTAGTAGTTTTCTCCATTCTTTGTTAAAGGGTTCAAATAGTTTTAACATTACATTGGTTGTTGTAGACCGCACAAAGGATCTTTCTGTTTTGAAGGTATGTATATATTCATCCTATTTCCTTGTCCCTTTTGTATTTGATGAAATGATCACAATCACTTCAAATATGTGTAGAATATGAATTTGTACACCAATATATTATCACCCATAAAATATCCAAGGACAAAATGAAATGTTCTTTTGCAAATGAGCCTTCTCTATGTGTCTCTTCAGGTGGATTCCCATAAGGAGATCCTATGGGAGGTATAATTTGGGCAATCCTCCAAACTTAAAGTAGGTCAACAATGTTTTGCAATTGGAAACCCATTTGGTTTTGATCACACTTTGACTACTGGGGTACTAAGTGGACTGGATCGTGAGATATTCATTCAAGTGGGTGTGACTATAAGCGGCGACATATAGATTGATGCAACCATAAATCATGGAAATAGGTTGGTAATTAATATCAAGGGACCACCTGCATTTAATTCTTCCACTTCCCTACAAATGAATTAATAATAGATTTCTAACTTATTATAATTTATCCCTTCAACTGGATTTATAAAAGAATTCTAGTAGTATTGAGATGCAAGGACAAAAATTCTAATTCATCTAATAAAATATAACACATTTCCACAAATTGAATATGTAGCATTGACAATATGAAAAATCATTTGACTACCATTTCCATTTTGAATGATAGTATAGTCTTTGTACATAAAATGAAAATCTAGATGATAACTTGCATTATTCAATCCAATGATGGGTTATTTTCCCACAAGGAATCTACCAAGATGGTAGTTTTTTAAACAACTTATGTTTATAGTAAAGTTACAAACTACTTAGTAAAATGCGATGCTTAGAGTTAAGTGATAGATTGGCTAATGTACAACAACAAATATCGAGCTTTCTTATTTCACAAGATGTCAAACAATTGTGAAAAAAAATCCTCAATTCCATGCTTTGGTAGAACTTACAACTAAAAAAGTCTATGCAGTTAGAAGAGGTCATACCTAGGACAAGGGATACTTTTAATAAGTTTCCTCCCATACTTGTTCCATTTGTAGTCATCTTTGAAATTATCAATATTTGATCTAGTTTTGAAGGCATATCTGACCCATTTTTTGTTTTTATCTTCCTATTTTTATGATCTTGTTATCCTTGCAAAATTATAGAAATGACAACTACATAAAAAACCCATTGTATTTAAATTGAAATAGATTTACTTTTGCTTGATGTCTCCTTCTAGGGTTGTCTTGTTAGCACTATCATCATGTATCTCTTATAGATGTTCTTGCACATTAGATATATCTCATTGTTGATCTTATTGACTCTAGATGAAGTGTTCCATTGGACTATTGGACATTTATTTTGTTTTCATATGTTGTTATCATTTTTATTGAAACCCTTTTCTTTTTCAAGAAATTATGTCCATACATGCTTGTTAATCTTTTGACCCTCCGGGGGGCTTATGGGTAAATATTGAACCCTTGGTTCAATGCATTGAAATGATTAGAAACCAAAGGATTATACTATTACAAGGATATTAATGGATTTAAAATCTCTTATTAGATTGAATATTATTGAGATTTTTCTAGGAGAAAAATAGCAGTTCCTTGTTATTCATCTAAATCGAAGGAAAACTTTGTGCATCAGCAAAGAGTGAAATTATAAGCAGACAGTTCATAGCATATATCATGTACACAATCATCTCTCAAATATACAAATAGGATTCCCAGAGAGGTTTTCAGCAAGAAAGGAGGCCTAGTGCCACATAAGAGTACAATGATAAAGTGCAGGAAACAACCTGGATCATAAATTCAGTCACATCACCAACAAAACAGTAAGAAGTAATGATCCACCTAATTAGGAGACAATAATGTAATCTTCCAATCTCCCTCTTGAATCAACTCAACAATCAACATTCAAATCCAAACAGACCAGCTGATCTAAGGAGGCACTCAGCTTGGATAAAAAACTTCAAGAATGGGGGCCTCGCCACCCAAATCATCAAAGATGATAACTCAACAAATAGTCCCAAGAAGATAGGGGAAAATTCATACTAAAAAGAGTTGAATTGAGCCATGCCAAGGCATACTCCCTCAATAAATTCCAAGTGATATAAGACCACAGCTGGTAAATGGAGTTCCTCCTTAGAAAGGCTGTCCGCCTAGACATTGAATTCTCTAAAGACATGAGCTATTTTGAGATGGATAAAGTAAGATCGGAGGGTCATAATCTCATGACACCATCCTGCCAAATCCAGAGTCTCCAAGGCATCCTTTCCATTAACCAATTGATGATTTCCGAAGAGTCCCCTCTGATATGCAGATAAGGAAGCCCAATATGATTGGAAAAAAATAGTAGTACCCGAAGGGCAAGCAGTTCAGACCGTGTATTTGTGCTCTGTCCACAGCCTAATTTTAAGTGAAAATGGTGTTCTTTGCTTAGAATAATGTGTACACCAATGCCTCCAATTCTAGTTGCTGAGGCTCTATCAAAAAAACCGACGGGATAATCATATACCGGTGTCTGACCAATTAAATTCCTGTGGGCACTGGTTGAAAGCTTCACTTTATTTCTAAGAAGTTGTTCCATAATAACTTGAATAGTGAGCTTCGATTAAGGCTTGTGATTTTCAAATAAGGCTCTGTTACGCATAAGCCAGATCTTCCAGGTCAAAAGGAGGGGAAGATACATCAACTCTTTTTCATTCCTAGTCCACTTAACCATATTATGCTTGAAAGTAGGCTCATTCCAAGTGATGACTCGTTGGAGAGAAATACCGAGTCCACCGATGACCTCCCTGGTGAACCTACAGTCAACAAATAAGTGATTAACCGATTCAACATCCCCCATGCATAAGCAACAACAACTTGGGCATGTCCAACCTTTTTTGAGCAGATTATCCTAGGTATTAATCCGGTTGGATAAACACAGCCAAACAAAACAAATCACTTTGAGAGGCAGTTAAATTTCCAAATAATTACCACGATATTTTCAGGAATATCATCACAGTGACTTGAAGCAATGCAATCATAAGCTAATCGTGCAGTGACCTGCCCCGAACGCCTATTAAACATCCATACCAAGGAGTCCAACCTATTACATAGACGAATACAACCATGAGAGAGCCCTTCTATGTAGTTGGTGCACAATAGCTTCCAATTACCATCCAGGTCAAGGTCCTCTGTAGTAAGCCAGTATTGCTGAGCAATGTGATCATTACCACAGTAATGTGCATTTGCAAGAGAAGAAATACCATACTCCTCCAGGTATACTCTGAGATCCTCCGGCAAGGTAAAGTCTAAATTTAAGCCAACAATAGGATCAATCCCAATCTTAATATCTTTACCATTTCCCACCCTCCATTCCAAGAATCTAGTGAGCCAAGACAAAGTTCTAATAAATACATTCCAGATGAAAGAAGTGCCATGAAGAGTAAAAGTATGGGCGTGAATCCACTCCACTACAGACCTATTTTTAAGATATTTAACTGTGATAATGATGGAACATATACCATTACCCTGCAATACCATCCATAAGCATTTGAGTCTGAGAGTCAGGCTAAACCACTCCAAATTCATGATATTCCATCCACCCATCTCATAAGGCCTCGAGATCAAGTTCTAGTCCACCAGGTGTGGCCTCAATTTACCAGAATAATTTCCCCAAAGAAAATTGAATATAGAACGCCCTAGGAAGTTCAAAATTGTTTTAGGCATCCTTTCCAAAGTGAGCCAGTATACTGCTAGTCCCATCAATACTGCTCTCACCAGTATCAGTCTGCCCCAAAGACTTAATAGTCGATAGGTGCAATTACTGATTCTTCTCTCAATTTTTTTTAAGAGCCAATGCCAGTTACTGACATAATAGCCCAAAGGTTTCAGGTAAAATCCCAAATACTTAAGTGACCCACAGACAATGGTTCCATTTTGAATGGAAGAATGGCTGTAACATTTGGTCTGATAATATCGTCTATTTCATTGAACAGAAAAGAAGACTTCTCACTAATTTTGATGCCAGTAGCAGTGCAGAAGAGATCTAAAAGTGCTTTGAAATGTTGCCATTCCTCAACTGTCCCCAACCCAAATAACAGAACATCATTAACAAATAGAAAATGTGTAAGATTCAAAGAATAAGAAAAATTATTTCCCACAATAAGTCCATCATGATGAGCATGTGTGATCAACATGCTAAGGTTTTCAATAATCAAGATAAAAAGTAGGGGAGAGAGAGGACATCCCTGCCTTATTCCTCTCGAACTCGATTTTTTTTTTGAAGGAGTACCATTAATGAGAACTGCAAATTTGCTCGACTCCACACAAACCATGATCCAGTTCACATCAAGGACAAGTACACCAATCTGGAGAAGGACCAGTTTGAGGAAGGTCCAATTAACCCTATCAAATGCCTTAACAAGATCTAACTTCAATATAAAAACCTGTCTCTTTTCCACTTTAATAGTATGCAATACTTCTTGTGTAATTCCTATAGGCTCCACAATATCCCTATTATGAAGGAAGACAAACTGATTCCAGGAAATAGCCTTGTCCATAATAGGCTTAAGTCTAATATCTGCAAGTTTAGAAATAACCTTATAGACCAAATTGCAAAGTGAAATAGGCCTAAAATTAGAGAAGGAGGAGGGCTTATCACTCTTAGGAATAAGGGTAATAAAAGTGGCATTTAATGCAATAGACACGCTTCCTTCAGTACATGATTGCTCCACAACTTTGAGTATGTCATGACCAGTAAGATAAAAAAATGTAGGTAAAATTCAACAGGCCAGCCATCAGGACCAGGACTTTTGTCCTTTTTGAAACCCTTGAGTACACATTCAATCTCTGATAGAGAGAAGTCTGACAGGAAAGAGTATTTTTCTTCATCTAAGACCATAGAAGGAAATATCCCAACAACCTTAAGTTGATATTTAATATTGGTCAACCCATCATCCGAGAAGAGGTCAGTGAAATGGGAAACCCCAAGAAGTTTGAGCTGGGATTCATCCTCAATCAGCTCACCAAACTAGTTTTGAAGACCCCAAATAAATTTAAAAGTCCTTCTAGCAGAGGTATAGGCATGGAAAAATTTAGTATTAGCATCCCCTTCATTTAACCAGTCAATTCTACTTTTAAGTTTCCAGGTAAGGATCTGATGTGCCAGCAAAGAATATTTCTTAGCTTTCAAGCAGGACAACAGAGAGGACTCATGCACAGATAAGATACCAGAAGTATGGGTGGTAAGTAAAGTATGAATGGAAAGATCCACCTCCAAAGCTTCTTTAGCTTTAGTCTGCTTCATCTCTTTCTCCCAATCCTTAACAGTCTCCTTCAATCTTTTGAGTTTATAGGTAAGAGCTGACATAGGATCCATGGGGGTAAGGAGATGAGTGTTCGAGGATGTATAAACAATCTCAGAGAATTCCTTTTCCATAAACCAAGCCCTATTAAACTTAAATGGGTAGAGATGACAACGAGAGGTATTGTTCCATTCGAGGCAGATAGGATAATGATCATGAATTTCAGAGGGATGAATCTAGGGCCTATAATCATTCAGTACAGGAATCATATGCACTGAAGCTAAGAATATATCAATGCTCTTACTAACACCCTCAATCCCAGATCTACCATTTCTCTAAGTGGGTCTAGGATGAAGAGGATCAAGGTCCATCAGATTGTAGCTATCCAAAATATTAGTAAAATAATGGATCATATGATCCATGCGAACTTTGTTTCCCCAGATCTCAACATTAGAGATAGTGAAGTTTAGTTTGCCAATAAGAATCAAGTTGGGATAGTTAAATAAGCCCCAAGCTACCACATTATCCCAAAAATAATCCCTATTAGATTAGGGCCCATAACAGTTTAGAATAGTGAAATCAGAGTCAATACCTTTGAACCTGGACTTAATCAAGATACCAACATAGCATTGAAAGGATTTACACCTAGTGATGTGAGGGTTCCAAGTAGTAAGAAGACCACCAGAGAGACCCTGGGAGTCCAGAGCACAAAATTCCCATCCAGGCTTCATCTTGGAAAAATTTAAGAGAGTAGAGTAGTGGTCACACATAGTTTCTTACAGAAGTATCATATCAGGATTCAAAAAGGAGAAGAGAGAAGTGAGGGCTCTTTGTTTGGCGAGTCCTCCAAACCCGCATATGTTCATAGAGATAATTCTCATGGGTCAACCTGGTGGATAGGTGACTATTCTCTAAGAACCTGAGAGGAGAGGTGAGATCTGGTAGCATTTTTTATCTGAGCTGAGAGAGGAGTGTAGAGACCTGAGGGGCCATAGGCATCCGAATATTTATTTTTCCTTGACTTTTTGATAGTGACATTTTCATATCTGATGGATTCCAAAGGTTGTGTAGAAGGGGAGATAGGAGAATTAATAAAAAAGATATCAAGGGACTTCAAAAACGAGGAATCCTTAAAAACAGGCGAGGAAGTAGGACTAGGATGATCTTCTACAGTAACAGGAGAGGGGCTCTTGATAAGGGTGGGTACTCCTCCATAGTAAATGGAGGAGAAGAGATCGAAGACGAGTCCAAATATTGATTCAGTGAAGGCATATAAGTAGGAGGTGACCTCACCAAAGGCTTAGACAGAGGTTGATGAGGAGAAGCTACAAGTACAGGAGAAGAGGGTAAGGTGAGAATCGACGCCAAGACAGGTGACATATCTGAAGAAGCTCTAGCTCTGTTTTCAATGTCATGGATAGTCTGAAGATCCATATTAGAAAGTTCACCAAATATAGTCGAGGAATCATAAGGATCCAAATGTGAAAGAGGACCTAAGGAATCGATAGGAGGAGAGCCATCCAGGTGTAAGTCAAGGGAAGGGACAGAGTTAGTAAAGCCAAGATTTAAGGGACGAAAATGACATAGAGAGCTGCAGTTATCCCTTAAGTGTCCCTTTTCTCAATAGTAGCTACAACAAAAGGGTATGTTCGGATAATCCAATCTCTGAACAAGGATCGAGTTACCGCAGTCAATCTCAACCTCAGGTAAAAGTCCCTTGGAAACATCCAGTTCAACTATTACTTTAGCCAGTCTTTTATCGAAAAGGAGGTGGAAATATTTTTCCAGAGCAACAAATATTCCTAAAGTATTAGCCAGTCCAACCAGGAAGTTTCTATTCCACAGGGGAAAGGGCAGGGCTGGTAACAGCACCCAGAGATGGCATTTAACCACTCTTTCCTTGAGTGGGTCAAACCTAGAGTGCCATCGAGTAAGCACCAACGAGCCGTTATCAATGGTCCAGAGAGTGTTAAGGATGCGAGAGGCGTCATCATCATTAATAAAAATAATAACCAACCACTTGTTGGCGAGGAGACTAATGGTTGGGACATAGTTAAGGATATGTTTCTGGTGAACCGTCACCCATGCTACCCACTTGTCCTTACTCATATTAACATACTCAAGTTACCCAATCAAGGTCCGACGACAGAGTTTAGAAACCCTATCTAGCATCACGTCCCTTCCCAAAACATAGAGACATTTAGAATCTATTGCTTTCATCTGTTTGGTTTTCCTACGCTGGGTAAACTGAGATGGGCGGTCAGGAACCTCGGAGGGACCACTGGGCAGACAAAGCTCCAGAGAATCCATCTCTATGAAATAGAGTACAAGAAGCAAGAAGTAAAGGGACCCAATTGGATAAATTAAAGGGTCGGTCGACAGACCCAACAAGCAAAGAAAAAAACCCAGAAGGTTAAGAATATAATAAGGAAGACATACCGCCTACCAAAAAACCCCAGTATCAAGGAGGGCAAAACATGAAAAAATAACTTCCCACTTTTTTTGTATGGTTGGTACTAACCCTCAAGAGAGGGTGGACTCCATAACATATAAAAGTCAACAATCAAAAATATCAAAACAGAAAACCCTTATACCATGCTAGCCAACAGGTATAAACAGAACAGAGCAAGGACAATGGAAAAATACCTCAAATACCGGGTCCAATGATGTGCTATAGCTCCTTGAAACCGTAGATGTATGATAAATCAGGTCCAATAGTGACTGCAAGACCGTCGAGCCGTCTAGTCGACCAACATACAAAAATTCAAATAGTAAAGGTGTAAAACTCAGAAAATCATAACCAAAAGACCCATGCAGTAACCAAATACGCCAAAAGGGTGACCAAATCCCATGATTATAGCCAAAAATAGGGGAGGGCACAAAATAAACCGATATCCACCTGCAGTTGACGAAATCCAACAACACAAAAAGGTGGTGAAGGACACAAACATGTCATGGGTAAACTCGACGCCACAAGCCAAAAGTATGAGGGATGAGAAGTAACCGAGGCGCCATTGCCGCCATGGTTGAGCTGCTCCAGGTAAAAAACCCTAGTCACTCGTCTTTAGTAGCTTGACTCACAATGCTAATTTGAGTGTTGAGGAAATGGGATTTCTATGATTTGAGGAAAATGAATATTATTGAGATTACAATGAAACATGTCACAATTTACCCCCAAGTATCCACGTGTATAAATGTTACAATTGAAAACCTCGACATTATTGTCCACTTTGACTTTGCACAAACTTGCAATCCAATTTATAGTGGTTTGGATCTGATTTCTAGTGGTTTAGATCTAAAATTTGGAGAAGATGTATTAAAAATATCAAGATTATGATACATTTCTACACAACTTTGAGGAAGCTGCTAGTTATTAAAGACTAGGGATATTGATGTGACACCCAATGCCCATTTGCTCCTTTTGAATAAATTGTGTTGACCACAACTATTAAAATTGAGAATGAAATAGAAAAATCACCCATAAATAAATGATCATTATGCATTTGTTGTTTCCCAATATATTCATTTTACTCTTCCCAACAAAGAAGTTCAAGCATCCAATTGCTGAGCTTTATAAATGCACTCTAACATTCAATTCTTGATTATTTGAATCTTATGGCAGTTTGGGTTTCATTCTGAATGAATATTAATGCCACAATTTCAAACCAATCTCCTTCATTTTCTCTATTAAGAATGCATGTACAACCCAAATTATACCATGTCCATTAAATGGTGTTGTAAAACTGAAGGAAAAAGGACTGCAAGCCATAATAGAGTAATACTCATTTTTTGGTTCACTATTCTTACGAATATCCTTCCTACAATAATTATTAAGATTTTGATTGGTTTATCTCCTTGAACACTTTTTTTTGTCTTTAGTCTGTCATTGAGAACACACATTTTTAATAGAATGAATTTTTTAATACAAACTTTGTAAATGCAAACTTCTTATAATTATTCTATTTATTTATTAGGTGTTATGTCTGTAAATGATTTTCTATGTCAAAATTATTAAAAAAAATTAACAAGTTAACATTTAATACTCTAAACCCTAGACTAGGGCCTCAATCGCTCTCAACCATTCACCCATTTCTTTTCTTTAAAACCTTGACATGATATATTTTTTCCTCAACATAATAAACATATACACTAAACAATATTTATCATATTTTTAAATTCTAAATTTATAAAAACAATATCATATCATATGTTTTCTTCCTCAACACACACACACACACACAATAAACTAAAACAAAATCAAAGAAGCAAAAAAAAAACTCTCAATCTACTAAACAACATTGATTGCAATGATAGATTTAGATTTTTGGGTTTTGGCGGCAACAATGAGTGGAAGAAGTATTTACATGCTAGTTATATATTTTATGAAAGTGTTTCTTATCCTCTTTACTAATCATGAACAAAATTTTGAGGGATACAAACCCAGTTGCATAGGGAAAACAACTACTGGCACATTGGGATTTTTTTGAGGGCTATAAATCCTGTTACAAAAGGAATTCAACTATCGAGACATTGGGATTTTTTTTATAGTATCCCATTGTCAAGGGTTAAATTCTATTAACTCTCCACAGTTAGATTTTTTTAAACTCTCCACAAGATTTTAAATTTTAGCGAGCTTTACGTCTTGCAATCTTCATGAATAATTTAGTGTATAACCTTTATTGGCACAAAGAATCGATCTCATGGCTTTTGAAAAGATGTCAAGATTGGAAATTTTTAGTAATATTTCTTACTTCATGCATCTTAACAAATATTTTTCATATTCTTAGGGGTTTTTGAAATGTTTTTGGGGGTTTTGGTTTCGTTTTTTTGGTTTATCGATCCACATAGTAGCATACATTTAAGCACTAGAAATATGCTCAATTGCTTGCAACATACAATATTTTCGGATTGGGCAGGTTCTTCACCTCGATGGAAGTGGATGGTTTGGAGATTTGTACTACGGGAAGTGTTGGAATTGATTCCACTAACCTAGGTTTAATATTCCCTTCCCGTCTAACAAAGCCTAAGGCATCGACCTGACCGAGTGTAACTCTATAGAAAACACCTGCAACACAAGTGAGTTCTCACCTGAGGTACTTATGGTGACTGCGAGAACCAATATTATGTAGTTATGGAAGGGGATTTCTTCATGACAACGTTGACAGACCGTTCGAACGAAACAGAGGGATGAACTACCGTCGACACATACACAACATATTAATATATAGATCTAAATCATGTCTATCATCATTGTTATCGACATTCCACAATAATTAGTGTGACAAACTCATAAATATCAAAAAAATTATAAATATTCATACACAAGATACACAAACACCATAGACACACAGATTTAACGTGGAAACCCATACGAAAAAAACCACAAAAGCGCTCTTCATCTGGCATGAGTAATATTTAGAATGCTTTTGGTCTACACAAATAGCTTGCAGAATTCTCTCAAGATATTCTTAGAATATATGAGTTTTCTTTGTTTTTCTCATGCTCCCATGCCTTATTTCTTCTTTCTATTGTCCTCTTCTCAGGATCGCCTTTTTCAGTTGATCCCTCTCCCTTGGTCGTAATAGTTATAAAATATCTCAGTCAGATCGATAAGAGTTTTCTGCACATGGATTGGGGATCGCCCTTATATACTTTTTGTGACTCTTCTTCTAACTGTCAACTAGTTCTCAACTAACAATCGATTGATTCTCTAACTAACCCAAGAATTCCCATTACATTAATAGAGGCTCTATCAGGCCAGATTACATTCATGCCCATTCCCAAAATATACTACTAGTCTAACTTAACTCAATGTTTACATTTATTGTTTCCTAAAAAACAAGTCAAATTTCTGGATTCGACTTACTCTTCTCCTTTTTCGTCGCGACCTTGCTTTCCTTGCGATCAGATTCTTCACATTTCTGACAAAAAATCTTATTTCCTTTCCTAGGGACAACATTCCCCTAACATTCACTTGTGGCTCGTCCCGAGCCACTTCAACCATAGATCTGTGTCGCATCGAGTTTATTCTAAAACTACTGATAGATTTTCATCACTTCTTTTGCTTGAGCATCTTATTTACTTTCTCAATTTTTTCCACAAGTTCAGAATTGATATGTTTCGAAGTTTCAACCTCTATCTCTCCCAACACCTACCCTACTGCCATATCTGTGTTTTCTGCTCTGTCTCCTACACTTTGGTCTTGAGAGATGCGAGATATTATTTGAATGTTTTATTTATTCAAATACCACATGCTCTCTCACCTTGATCTCATATATTGAAACCTACTGAATGCTATACAATAAAAACATAGGGATCACGGAAAAGTCGACACTTACATGACCAATGTCCTTGATCATGGCGTTATGCTCCGATGTGCCCAAATAAAGTGCTTTAGGAGACACTTGAATATTTTTCTGCTATCATGGTGATGGTAATTCAACAGTTCGATCCTCAAAAGGACCAGATTCTTGCGACTCAGACTGGAATGTGTCCCAACTAACCGCTACTCTGACTTATTTTACTACGACACAAACAATCTGCAGTAAATCAGTGATTCCTACGACAAATTCGATATTATTCTCATTGATATTATAGTAGGTTTCATTATCCAGTTCCTCCATTCCATCAACAATGAGATAATAATCATCATCGGTAAGGCCACCAGCTCTAGAGGTTTTATTAGCCTTCCTTTTGCTTACGAATTTTCTTGGATTCTTCAGATATTTTTCTCTTGTCACCGAATTTTGGATTCATCGGGGTCGTACTGGATTCTTCCTTGCTGTCATAGGGGGAGATGTGAGGGATTTATTCTTTCTACGAACATCTTCCTTCAGTTCTCGATGTTCCATATTACAGCGGGTCATTTTCAACAAATAGTTGGTCATCTGCGATAGGTTGTCTCCATTCTTTAGGCCAGTTCTGAACGATCATCTCAATGTATTCATCGATCAACCAAAACTTAGTGGTAAACCATTGATGCTCGGGGTCTTGTCACGGTTTCAAATAGATGTGGTGATCCTCAATAGAAAATCTAATGATATTTTAGTATTGCTGACAGTCTTTGCGACAATATGTGACTGGTTCTCAATGTGATGCCTCAGTGCATCAACATGTAAATAAAAATGAATTTTATTTTTAGTCTGTCGGTGTGGATTGTTCTTCTCCTACCATAGGTTCTGGTAGCGCACCCCTTGACATGGAACACACATGCCCATCCACTAGTAGTTTGGTGGCTCAACCTAAACAACAAAAGACATTAGAATTTGTAGCCATGAATAGGTAAATGGATTACCTTTCTCTTGAGAATTGGTGGCATATGCTAATAATTCATTCAATAGATAGGTAGACGAATTCATCTACACACCCTCAACAAACTGCTTTGTTACAACATTGGTACCGGCAATAACTGGTTCGTTCACGTTTTTATGAGGAGCTTCCTGGATAGCACTTTCGTTGTGAACCAAACAACTCTGTCATTGATAGAGGCAATAGAGAATCCCCTCTTATCTCTTGCAAGGTTGTAATTTTCCTTCATCTGACCGACAAGGCCTGGGTGCTGCTCCTTTCATGTAAAGAATGAAATTTGGTCGACCTCTACAAAAGGAATTCTAGTGATTGAAGCAATTAGGTCGACATCCACTGAAATTCAGTGATCCAGCCATAGGCAACCTCCATGGAATCAAACCAACAATTGTTTGACACACATATTAACTTCCACTATGAGACTAAAATGGGGCATTCACATTAGTGACAGTATGCCCAAATTTTCTAGTCCTCGTGCCCACTCCATTGGAACTAGTTGAATAGGTCCTCCTTGACCACTTGCATAGAGGTCATGTACCACAACATGTTCAGTTCAAGAAAATTTCATATATCATGATTCACGAATCCAAGCTTCTTCAGATTTGGCAGAATATCTCCCATAACATGGACGCCTTTCGGGATGGCTAGCTTGACTAACATATACTTAGAATTCTTGTGAATAGTTACGTGAGGAGTATCATCTTTCTTTAGGGGAATGTATCCAAGTAACATTGTCATCGACCCAGATCCTAATGCTTCAACATCATGGGTAGCTCTGAATATTTGTTGAGGAACAATGTCGTGGCCAATCGTTCTCTTTTTTCTTGGCGGATCGACTGACACCGTTCACGACACAACTTATAGGGATTTTGCAATAATAGGCATGGCATGGGGAACCTCCATGCCTGATCCTTGAATGATTCTAGTACTCGACAAAAGGATTTCTATTACAAAAACATATTCTTCTTCAAAGAGTTCATAGATAGATAAATCGACTCAAGAAATTTCTTAGTTGGATGCAAAATGAATCAACAAACTTCTGTGCGAAGATGAAATAGGTTTTCACATTTAGGAAGTGTTTCACTCACGTGGGTCTACAATAAATGGAAATTTGGCGGCTAATTTTTCCACACGGGGGAAATATTTCCCATCATTCCAATAAAACTCCAATTGAATCATCATTGCACCAACCATAAAAGAAGGTATTTATTATGCATTAATGACATATGTGATTGAAAATCATGCCACCCAAATATCCCAGTACTTCAACTTGAATGCACTCCAAGTGTAACTTGTAATATAAGTTTGTCTTGTGACATATGTATAGTATGCTAAAACATTTTTGGTGTGTGACAAATGGATAGTCTGCAATAGAATTTTAAACTTGCGACACATATTGAAACTTGCGACAAAAATTGTATATACAAGACTTCAATTTATTTTTTATTTTATTTTATTTTAGGCACCAACTTTTCAGTCGAGCAAAGTACGACTATCCTGAAAATGTTTAGGCCTACTTCCTTCACCAACCAGTCGAAGGGTGTACCATTTCATTTCTGTAACTAGGTTGCACCTCCATCGGTGATACAAATGACAACATATGGTCCCAAACAGTGCAATCAGATTTTGCTAGGGTGCTTAAAAAATTTACTATCACATAGGAGGAAAAAATCACCTATCTGAAATTGCTTGAACTTAATATGGTGATCATGCCAAACCATTTGTTGCTCCTTCTAGACACACTGATGATATCCCGCGATGAAGCGATCTTCTTCCAACTATACCAACTGTGACAATCTTTTTTCTATTGCATCAACATTTGTCATCTCAGTAATCGTAGCTATTATGAGACTAGGTACAATATATTCGAGTGGCATGACAACCTCTTGTCCATAAACCAATATGAATGGAGTTTGTCCTATCAACCTTTTGCATGTGGTGCGATAAGCCCATAATACTGTAGGTATCTTGTGATCCCAATCATCGCTATGAACATTGCAGATTTTAGTCAATGCATTCTCTAAGATCTTATTAAACGCTTCGACAACGATGTTTGCTTATGGGTGATATTGCATTGTATTTCAGTGTTGAATCTGAAATTCCTCAATATTTTTTCAATCAGTTGATTCACAAAATGTGTACCTTGGTCACTTATCAAATTTTTGGGAATCCAAATCCGGTCACGACATAGTCGAATAAAAATATTGCAGCAATCGGAGCAGTACGATCTATTACTAATTAGCTTGATTAGGATATTTATCTTAAAGAATAATACATACAACAAGATACACAAGATAGAGAAAATACACAAGACACAAAGATTTTCACCAGGGAAACCATAAAGGAGAAAACCCCGCAAGCTTCCTTAGAATAGTTCTGTCACAAAGACTGTAGCACAAGATGATCAAACCCAATAAGAAGAAGTCTTCTGCAACTATCTATATCTCCTCCTTATCTTTGTCTCTCTCTCCTCATGCGAACTTGAGTGAGTGTGTATAAATGTTGGAGGGCACCTCCATATTTATACCTTTCAAGTGAATGACCTAATACATGACTAGGGCCGATCTCTTACCCTAACATGACCGACTTCTCCTAGAGAGACTCCAAAAATACATTACATGATGTTACCTTGGGGACTATTTCCCTGACTTACAATGAAGGTTGTACCTCAAGGTCCATACATAATAATGACATCCCTAAAGGAGGAAAAGACATCTCTGATGGGGGTACAACAACATACAATGATAATATACATCAGAATATCTTCTGAAGTTACAAATAAATCAACACTCCCTCTTAACTAGGAAGGTATTCTATTTCTCTCCACAGTCATCAACACATCTGGTCCAGTCATCATCACATATTCATCATCATAGTTTTCGCCATAGTCATCTTGTGGTCAATCATTGAATGATACTATATGTCATCAAAAGTATCTACAAATCCAACCCTTTTTCATGCTGGGTGTATGCCTAGTACTCATCTAGGTCTTCATCATATCCGCAAGAAATACATCACGTAGGTACAACCCAAAACCATTCTTTACATTGCCATAACAATGACCTGCGTCTCCTACCGTCATCTCATCATATCAAGATCATCTCTTTTTACTGCACAAAACAAAATAAAACACACACAAATCACATAGATAAAAAACTAGATGTAGACCACATGCGTCCTACCAACATAGGAACATGCCAGGATCTTTCACAACCTGCATCTAAAACTATGTGAGAATTGCCTAGGAGCACAACAAGTGCATTACATCTCTCTATGGTCAACCTGCGTTCTACCAACATGGGAGAACTTCCCAAGTGCACACCAATTTCCTTGTCACCTCATCATCTACAACATGGGAACACACAAATACAAGGACTGATTACGACTGAACAACCTGCTTACCACACCAGGATATTTTCCGTTCAACTCAACCTCAAGGACTTATTAACTCCAAACAACCGTTGTCAAGGATATTTTCCGTTCGAACAACCTTCTAGGACTTATTACGTTCGAGCAACCTGTGTAGCACACCATGACCCCTTTTACACTCCGGACAACCTATAGGACTTATTACATCTGAACAACATGCGCACCATGCCAGGACTCCTTTTTATATTTTAGATAACCAGTATCAGGACTGATTATGTCCAAGGATAACCCGCGAGCTTCACCATGACTGATTACATCCGAGGAAATCCCACATTATTGATTACATTCAATAAACCTGTGTACTACACCAGGACTCTTTTTACACTCAGAAAACCTATCTCATTTCCCATGTGAGATCTCATGCATCTGCGTCTTCTAGTCTCTTCTCATCTTCTAACATAGAAACACATAAGGATTGATTACGTCCAAGGATAACCAACGAGATTCTCCAGGACTGATTACATTTGAGGACAACCTACATGATTGATTACGTCACCAAGACAACATGTATATCTGACTATGCTAGAACTCATCACTCCCTCTTTTGACGAGCCTCGTTCTGGATCACACCAAGCCTTTCTCTAAAGTAGTCAAACTTGACTCTAGGTATAGGCTTAATTAATACATTGGCTATATTCTCATCCGTTTCCATGTACTGGAGCTTTACTTCTACTCTCTTCACCATATACATGATATAGTGGAACTTGATCTATATCTGCTTTGACTTGTCATGGAACACTGGGTTCTTCGATAGCTTCACACAATTCTGATTATCGCAGAAGATACAAGTCACTTCTAACTAGAGATCAAACAAATAATACAGTAAATTCTGCAACCATACTACCTTAAAACTATCTAAGTGAGTGGAAACATACTTTTCCTCGACTGTACTTAGCACCACATAGGACTACTTCCTGCTAAACCAGGAGATCATGCCAGACCCGAAGCTGAAGCAACAACTAGAAGTGCTCTTCCTATCAGTGGCACTACCTACCCAATCTGAATCAACATAACCGTGCATGTTAATAGTCCGATTCACATCATACTTGAGACCATAATCCCTTGTACCCTTTAGGTACCTCAGTAGATTCTTTGCCGCAACCAGGTCAACATGTATTGGATCCGTTAGGAATTGGATCAAGGTGTTCACAGCAAAGTATATGTTTGGTCTCGTATTTGTTAGGTACATCAAAGATCCAATCATCTAGAAATACATCGTAGCATCAATCGAATATGATGAAGCATCACACATAAGCTTCAAGTTTGATGCCATAGGTGTGGATATCTCCTTACAGTCCAACATTTCGAATCTCTTCAGAATCTCCACTGCATAATTTCCTTGACCAAGGAAATTACCATATGTACTTTGCCACACCTCCATGCCTAAGAAGTAGTGCATCATCCCTAGGTATTTCATCTCGAGCTCAGTATTAAGTCTCCTCTTTGCATATTCAATGAGTTCATCTTCTCCTGTTAGGAACATGTCATCGACAGATAGCAAGATCATCACTGGTCTTCCTCCTTCAACCTTGAAGTAAAGTTTGGAATCCACTTTACACTTAGTAAAACCTAAGCTCATCAGTAAGCTATCCATCGTGCCAAGCCATGTCTTAGGTTCATGTTTCAATCCATACAAGTCCTTCTTCAATTTGCACACATGGGTCTACCTTTTATGTGTCTCGAATCCCAATGGCTGTTATACGTACACTTCCTCCTCGAATACAACATTCAATAATGGTGTCTTAACGTCCATCTGGTGTATCTTCCATCTCATAACTACAAGCAATGCAAATATAAATCTAATGGAAGTGTACCTTGCTATGGGTGCAAATGTCTCTCATAGTCTATGCCTTCTTTCCGTGAGAAGCCTCATGCCACGAATCTCGCCTTGTATTTCTCGATGCTTCCATCTGCAACGTGCTTGATCTTATACATCCACTTCGAAGTCATGGAAGACTTCTTTTCTGGTCTCAGAACTATCTCCTAGAAAACATTCTTCATAATCAATTGATACTCCTTGATCATGGGATCCTTCCATTCTTTCTTTTCTGCAACCTTTTCATAGGTGGAAGGTTCCTTGTCAATGATGTCACACAACAGGGCCACATAGTTGTTGTAAGGATTTGATCTTTTCCTTTCTCTATGCATCTTTTATGGAGCGCAATACCATTCTGCTTCTTGTATGACCTCCCGTTCCCATGTTGGTTTCCTCTTGTGGGAGTTCTTATCTTGAAGTGTCTCTACAGGCTCTGGTGGTTCTTCCATGTCATGATATTTATGGTCTTATGGAATTGTTTCTACAATTTCCGTACCTCGGATTCTCGTTCCTTCAGGTTCCTTGACCTCTTCAATAGGTAGTTTCCTTGATCTAGAGTATGTTGAATCCTCATCAAAGTTTACATCTCTACTAATGTCGATATTCTCGAATCCTAGGAAGTATATTCAATATTCCGTTGATGTATCATTGTATCCTACGCATATACGCTTCCTCTTAGAAGGATCGAGCTTGGTCCTCTTCTCCTTTGGTATATGTATGTACACTAGGAAGCTAAATATTATGAGATGGCTGAATTCCGGTTTCTCTCCTGAGAAATCCTCTTCAGGAGTCTTTTTGTCAAGTACTTGATGAGGGTTTTGTACATACACAATTGTCCTTGCTGTTTCCACCCAAAGGTGCATTGGAAGATCCTGGTCATGTAGCATTGCTTTCACTGCTTCCATTATGGTTTAGTTATTTCATTCCACTATGCCATTCTTTTGAGGATTGTATGGAGTGCTTAACTCCCTCTTAATCCTAGACTCTTTGCAGAGTTCCTTGAATTATTCCAAGGTGAATTCTCTGCCATTATCTCACCGCAAAGTTTTTATCTTCCTTTCGGTGTGGTTCTCGACCAAGGATTTGTATTCCTTGAACTTACTGAATACTTCATGTTTCCATTTCAAGAAATATATCCATGTCTTACGTGATAAATCATCTATAAATGAAACATAGTACACATACCCACTTAATGAGATGGAAGACATGGGACCGCATACATCTGGGTTTACTATCTCCAATATTCCTTTAGCTTTAATTTCACTGCTGGGAAATGTATTCTTTGCATTATTTCCTTGTGCGCATTCTTTTCAAATGCCTTCATGCTTTTCCTGGATTTGTGGAAGTCCTGTAATTACTTTGCTTGAAATCAGCAGTGCTCTGTAGTGCACATGTGCAAGCCTTCGATGCCATAGTTCACTTGGTTCTATTGACTCATGAACCAATAATTGTTCAGGTTGTGCCTTTAGTTTGTACAAGCCCCCTTCTTGTTCTCCAATCACTGTTGCATCATCTATTTTCTTTTTTTTAGGCCACATTAGAACTTGGCCATCAACAAATACAACTCTCATTCCCTGTGCATCTAGTACAGAGATAGAGAGAATATTTTTCTTCAATCCTAGAACATATAGAACATACTTCATCTTCAAATATTTTCCAGAGTCTAGCTTGTATGAAGCTTCTCCTCTTCCTTTTATGGGGTATTGATAACCATCCCCAAGTTTCACCTTGTGAGGTGAATCATGCCCAGACATATTGACGAATGATTCTTTGTATCCTGTCATGTGTTTAGATGCCCCACTATCCACAAGTCAATCATTGCTTCCATGTGAGATAGTGCTCGTGAGTGCTGATATTAGCACATACTCTTCATCAGAATCATCCTTCTCTCTTATGAATCTTTTGTTTATTGGTTCATCGTCTTCGATGGTATGAGCATGATGTCTCTTCTTCTTGTTGGGGAAATCTCTTACAAAGCGTCCATTTTCATCACAAGTGTAGCATCAAAAGTTAGAAGGATATTTTCTGATCTTTTTTTTTTTCTTGTCCTTCTTCTTGTTATGATGGCGGTTCTCCTTCTTCTTTTAGCTCTTTTCTGGTGTGAGAAATGAGATCTTGATCTTTAGTTGCTCCCATCTTGTCTTCTATTGTTACGAGTCGAGCTTCTTCTTGTGTGCATTCTTCTCAGAGTCGACTGAAAGAGATCAACTTCCTTCTTGCACATATACCTTTAATGAATGAGTCCCATGATCTTGGGAGGCCATAAAAGGTAGTCATCGCAATATCTACTTATTATACATTTTCTTCCACTGCTTTAAGTTGTTCTTTAATTTGAGCAACCCTTGTGAAGTAGGACTATATAGTCTCTGAGCTTTGTATCTTCACGTTCTTCAGCTGGTTCCTCAATGTCATCTTTTGATTGATGTTCTTTCCTTCGAACATCTTTGTCAAAGCATAAAATACTTCCTTCGATGTCTTGAATGATGAAAAATGGGGGATGAGGTGATCCTTAATATAATCTGTAATGGTTCTCTTGGATTTAACCAAGTTCTTCTTATGAGTAGCCTTAGCCTCATCTCCCTCTGGATTTGGAACTTCTCCACTGATGTACTGATCCAAATCATTCTCTTCAAGGATTAGGGAGATTCTATCTTTTCCTCAAGCTGAGTATGGTGAGTCATCTTTTCAAATGAGAACCTCAAATTGAAATACCAAAGATTTAGATCTTACCGATTTGAGGAGTTCGACTTGGTTCCAGAGCTGGCTGACCTAGGGTTTGTTAGAGGAACCCTAATTTTCCAAAATTGGAGTTTAGGAATTCTGTTTGGACAGAAATATGCGCTTCCTTGAGGCGAGTTTCTCAACAAGGTCCTTTTCTGAAGATTGAGGTGGGAGGCCTCCGAAACTCGATTCCCTAGTTTCTCTCAGCACTAGAGTCAAGGTAAAAAATGAAACTTCTTCAAATATGATTTTGCTTCCACCAAAAGATGTGCCCCTCTAGGTTGAGTTATCCTATCCCTCTTTTCTTGATGATCAGTGGAGAGAATACCTTGAACTATGAATCCCTAGTTTTCCCTGCTGCACAATGCATTCTTTCAAAGAGGCTCTGATACCATGTTAGTTTTTATAATCTAATTAGCTTGATTAGGATCTTTATTTGAAAGAATAACAAGTACAACAAGATACACAAGATAGAGCAGATACACAAAACACACATATTTTCATCGGGGAAACCATAAAAGAGAAAACCCCGTAAACTTCCTTAGAATAGTTCTGTCACAAAGAATGTATCACAAGATGATCAAACCCAATAAGAAGAAGTCTTCTACAAATATCTATCTCTCCTCCTTGTCTCTCTCTCTCTCTCTCTCTCTCTCTCTCTCTCCTCATGTGAACTTGAGTAAGTGTGAGTGTGTATAAATGAGGGAGGGAGCCTCCCTATTTATACCTTTCAAGTGACTGACCTAATACATGAATGGGGACGACCTCTTACCCTAACATGGTCGACTTCTCCTAGAGAGACTCCAAACATACATTACATGATGTTACACTGGGGACTATTTACTTGACTTACAATAGAGTTTGTACCTCAAGGTCCATACACAATAATGAAATCCCAAAAGGAGGAAAACACATCTTTGATGAGGGCACAACAACATACAATGATAATATACATCAGAATATCTTCTGAAGTTACAAATACATCAAGAAATTTGACCAACCTAGTTAATTAGTATGTCACAGTGATTATATATTGTGCACACCCATTCGTTTTCCCGGTGGGTTAATAGGACCCAAAAAATCAACATCCCATTTGTCAAATGTTTGCAAAGTTACTTGTGGTACAAGCAACATTTCATCTCATCGCGACGGTTTTCTAGTTCGTTGACAATTATCACATTTGCAAAAATAGTCTATAGCGTCTACATGCAAAGTAGGCCACTATAATCCTACCTGTAAAATCTTGCACACTGTCGTTTTTCCTGCATAGTGGCCTCCTGCGACACTAACATGTGCTTCTTTCAACACCATCGGTCACTCATTTTCCAAGACACAACGACAAAGTATTTCATCTAGTCCTATCTTATATAATTTCCCAACAATCAACTAGAAATTTGTAGCTTTTTAAACTAATTGCTTCTTCTGTGTTGTACTGAATCCTTCTAGTGCATATCCTATAGTCAAGAGATGTGCAATATATTTGTAGTGATCATCAATCATTTGGATTGCTAACAACTGTGCTTCAGGAAGACTATCTTTGAGACTAGTAGGCTCTTCTCCACTTTCTAACCTCGACAGATGGTCAGGTTCTAAATTGAGCCAACCTAGATTGATAATTATTTCAAAATCAAATTCTTGGAATAGGAGAAGCAATCGACAGATCTCCCCCCCAATGATGGCTCATTGACCAACTGATTTAATGCAAAATGGTACGTAAACATCTTGAAATGACCTCCCAACAAATAATTTTGAAACTTATGGAGATCATATACCATAACAAGTCCCTCCCTCTCAGTTGTGGTATAGTACCTTTCTATCATGAACAATTTTCTACTAGCAAATGCAATGGGGTGATCAAGAGAACCATCACCTAGCTGTGCAAGTATGACGCCGGGTGCGACAGACGATGTGTCGACATGGACATGAAATTATTTTTTTTAGTCTCAAAATACCAATATAGAAGCTGATACCATCTTGTCTTTGAGAACATCTAGACTCTTTTGACACTGCTCATTCCATTGGAATTTAACATCATTCTTAAGCAATTTCTCCATTGGAGCCATGACCTTGGCATAACCTGGATAAATTTTTCTGTAATATCCTATATGCCTCAATGTAGTTTTCAATTGTTTAACTGACGTCGGTGGGGGTAGTTCGACAATAATTGCAATCTTGGTAGGGTTCATCAATATTCCGTCTTGACAGACCACATGACCCAACAAGATACCAAAAGGTGCACAAAAAATACACTTCTTCAAATTAAGAGAAATTTGGAACTGTCTTCATTGGTCGACCATAATTCTAGGATTCTCAATATGATTTTTAACTTGTCCATAGACCATCCAACAATCAAAGTATACTTCAAGAAATTTATGGATGAAATCTTTGAAAGTAGCTACTACTATTCTAGAAAAAATAGCAGGGACATTCTTGAGTAAAAAAGGCATTACCGTGTATTGGAAGCTTCCCCATTATGTCGCAAAGGTTGTCTTGTATTGATTTTTCTTTGCATCTCTTATTTGATGGTAGCCAGAGAATCCATTAGTAAATGAGTACACTTCTTTTCCTCCTACGCTCTCCAATAATTCATCTATGAATGGGGTAGGGAATGGATCATGCAGACATGCATCATTTAGTTTTCGTAGGTCGAAACAAATACAGTCTTCACCAATTTTCTTCTCTTGAAACACCATAGGGCTAATCCATTTGGATTCTTTGACAGGTTCTACAATTCCTACATCTAGTATTTTGTCTAACTCTATCTTTACCTTCTCCTTATATCTCAGATTTAGTCTATATGGTCGCTGCTTGATAGGTTTTGCATCGGGCTTCAGGGGAATCTTCATTTCTCCCAGATCACCAACAATTCCCTTCATTTACGAGAAATTGATAGGGAATAGATCCTAGAATTCATGCAATAAGTCTGTAATCTTCCCTACTGTCTCATCATCCCAATAGTCTCCAATATTGGCAAACTTCGGGTTTTCTGGAGAACCAATATTCACCTTCTTTGTTCTGAGGGGCTTCAGAAATTTGTCATTTGATAAGCCTGATCCTTTCACTGCTAGACTACCCTTAGATTTAGGAATATGTATATCATGTGGATCATCATAATCAAGATCACTAGTTATGTTATATCATTCCATCCAATTATGAACTGTCGCATTGCTCTGAGGGAATCTTGGCATCGAAACAGGGATGTCTTCACAAATATTGGTTCTGATAACTTGACAGTAGTAGAAACAAAGATCTAACATGGAAACCCATACGGGAAAAACCACAAAAGCACTCTTCATCTGGCATGAGTAATATTTATAATGCTTTTGGTTTGCGCACACAACTTGCAGACTTCTCTCAAGATCTTCTTACAATAGATGAGTTTTCTTTGTCTTTCGCATGCTCCCATGTCTTCTTTTTTCTTTCTGTTGTCCTCTTCTCAGGATCGTCTTTTTCTGTCGAGCCCTCTCTCTTGGTCGTAATAGTTATAAAAGATCTTAGTTAGATCGATAAGAATCATCTGCACACAGCTTATGGATCGACCTTATATACTTTTCCTGACTCTTCTTTTAACCGTCGACTAGTTCTCAACTAATAATCGACTGATTCTTTAACTATCCCAAGAATTCCCATTACATTAATAGAGGCTCTATCAGCGATATTATATTCATGCCCATTCCCAAAATATACTACTAGTCTAACTTAACTCACCGTTTATATTTATTGTTTCCTCAAAAATTGGTTGAATCCTTGAATTCAAGTTACTCTTCTCCTTTTCCATCGCGACCTGACTCTCTCGCCACCAGATTCTTCACATTTACAACAAAAAATATTATGTCCTTTCCTAGGGCTAACATGAAGGAATATTACCCACATTGCAGTCTATGAGAATACCGAACCACCTATTTCAAACACCATGAGCCTATCCCACCAAGAGGATATTCACTCTAGGATTTATGAGTAAACTTACTTCAACGGATAAAGAGTTTTATGGGCGATCCAACCAAGAACTCCCTCATCCATCCACCATTTTTAATAGAATATTTTCTTTTACATTCTAGAACTGCGCCACAACAACAAATAAACTTTAGGCTATGGGATTTAGCCATCGGAAGGCTAGATAACATAATCCTAAAGGAACCATAGATTTCCATTTTCTTAAAAGACCATGGTTGGAGGGAAACTTATTTTAAATCTACATGTTATTGAGCTTGGTGAACAACGAGGGCTGTCACTCTGTTTATAATTAGTTTGTAAGTTTTACATGCACATAAAGGAGAAATTCAAGGATCAATAGATTTGATTTTTTTTGGAATGTTTTAACTGTTATTCGACATCGAAAGACTTGGGCGATTGGATATAATATAAAAAGTTCAATAATGTGAGAAATCTAACAGAAGACATGCATGCTGCAGCCGCATTCAATTGGCTGCAACAAGCTGGTTATTGTTGGCGTGTGCACCCATAACTTGAACCTAAACCTTTATTCAACAACCAACAACTGACTTGGAGATTCATCATGATTATGGTACATATAGACCAAAGATTGGTGGTCAATAGTAACTGCCAGATTGTAACTGGGTTTTTCCAAGCTTGTTTAGAGTCAGATCTTTCCTTAATCAGCACCCAGCGCCAACGCAATGGTGAAATCACAACTATTTATTCAAGCAAAATAGAGATCACCTATTTGGGTAGACTCGTTTCCAAGATGCAACATTTTTCTCAACACGCTAAAGGTCAATGAGATTCACTCATATTGTATTTAAGACTGGTAATGAACCTCAAGTCTCATTTTTATTTTAGAGATTCTTCCTGAGTTTGATAAACGAAGTTTTTTTTCTTTTTCTTTTTTAAACGAGCTTGAATCCTGCAACTTTCACATGACAAACACTGCAGATACCCTCAAGCATCGCAGTTACACACAAACCACTTCTAAAATATCCTATGTATCATTCAGAACAAAAATGCAATGATTTGATCACTTGCAAAGCATTTACATGATCAGAATAATTTATGCAGACTCTGAATAGAGGATTTTATTTATTTTTCTTGACGACTCTGAATACAGAGTACCTCTCCAAGAACCTCCCTACCATAGTAGTCTTGTAAAAAAATAGTAACTGTCTTCTCTCTTCTAGCAACCTAGTTGTCTAACTGATTCATCGGAGGAAAGAGACTAGCCCCTCTTATTCAAATGTCCTCACAATTTAGTTGACAATCAATTACAATTTATTTAAATCAAAACTAGCTCCTAAATTTCAGGAACCAACTACCTTGAAAAAAACAGATTAGGACTCTCTAAAGTCATCAAACTAGAACTTAATTGATGACTCTGCATTAGACATTGATCAAATCTCCAGCTACGATCAAATTTCTGCATGTCGACATATGATGACAAGAATACGTTTTGTGTGATTTACAAAGCTATTGGAGGTCTATGGTATGGAAGTCACAATGTCAAGAATTTGAAAGAGAGAGAGACCACATCTTTGTTCAAAATCAAATGTACGCTACAACGAGCTTTCCCCTATTTTTCTTGGAGCTTGACAATGTAAAAATGGAGTTTCCCAGATTTTGCATAGTCGAAATCTGTGGGAAAGGTAATGAATCAAGATGTTGTCCATATTGATTGTGGTAACAATTTGGAAATACGAATAACCCATCTGCTGGAATTTTGGTGATAAAGGAAAGAAAAAACTAATTTTCTGTAGAATGCGATTTCCAGATTTATGAAATTCCATGTATGGTAAATACCTCTGAGTAAATATTGGATTATTTTTTGAATGATCTTCAACACCAAAAGGAAGCCTAGAAACATTGATGGAAACCACAGCGAGGTTTGATCATAAACAAGAAAAAATGTAACAGAGTGTTTTTTCTTCTAGCATGAAAGTAAGAATTTATTTTTCTTCTCCACCAGTGCTCAACTGTTAACTTCCCATGAGGAATTTACATTCAACGATTCTATATTAACTTACTATTTTCAATATAACTTCCCATGAGGAATTTACATTCAATGATTCTATATTGACTTACTATTCTCAATATCTGTCTCTTGATTTATTTTCAAACACTTGTTTTGATTTCTGGGATATTGTTAACAATTTTATGAGAATTTAGGTATTGGTGTCATTAGTAGTGTTAGCCGTCAGAATTTACCCCAGGTTGTGAAAGGATAACCTAAAGGTAACCATATAACCAAACTTTAGGAATAAAGATGGATTTTTTTTTTCTAGACAGGGATCTCTCAATATTAATTTCACAGGCCACATATATTTAAAAAAGAAGCAAAACTTAATAGTGATTGTGGTTGAAACAAGTGCTCATTGGGCATGGAGTCATGTAGGACAATAAACATTAACAATGCTATTGCAAATGAATTTTAACAGACGTAGGGTAGGTATTTCTTCATAGTAAAAAAACATGTTGTTTGGTGGTAAAGAAGAATTTAGAAACAATCCATTAATGTGGGCATCTATCAAGGATGAATCCACTATTAGCTTTAGAGGAATAGTCTTGTGAATACTTAAAAACAATGGAATATAGCATATGGGTATGAATTATGAACCACTATAAACTCATTTAAGCATGGAAAAGATAAAATAATAGAAGCTCAACAGGAAACACATAAACATATAAGAAAGAAAAGTACAGACTAAAAATATAATAACACAAGAATCTCTGTCAAAAGGCCTGCTTGGATTTGAAATTTTATTAATCTTTCGATCTTTGTTACAATACAATTTCTCTCATGGGTTCCAACCCTTGTTACAATGTAAAATCTTGCTTAAATAGACAAACATGCTCCATGAGCCGATAACTAAATCTATACTAAAAATAGACAAATAACTTCCTTATTACATTTGTCATTTGGCTGCTTAACAAATAACTGCTCAGAAATAAATTACAAAATGTTAACTAAACTAATCTTCAACAGTCTTCAACAATTCTTCATCAACGCAACTTGTAGTTAGTTTTTCCAAAATTTTCAACTGTCTTCCACTGATCGACAGTTGGCATCTTTAAGCCGACCATTTCCTTTGCCAGCACCCTTAATTCCACATGATACACGTAGGAGATTTTTGGAAGTTGCACGCAAGTAACTCTGAAAGTATTTAATAACTCAAAATCTTCAGATAGTTTTTCCACTATTGTTATTCCAGACAGAGATTGTTGCATATCTTTAAACTTCTTATGATCTAATATGCACCTGACCAATTGGTCATTGTAATACCCCGGTTTTGACCCCGTTTGCATTAAAAGATACATGATGTATATTTTGTAATTAATCGTGGTGTGGAGCTAAAGGCAAAAGCCCCACCATCGATTTGGTTGTGTATGTTTCGGCAATAGGGATCGTTGTCGAAGGTATATCATGCTATCCAGCACATTATAGTTTTGGGCATCATGTAAATATGCACATCAATTAAAATAAACTTACGGCCAGCTACGACGGTGCAACGTTAAATGAAAAGGGCATGGTTTCCTAAGGTTAAGGGGGAGTTGTCTAAACCGTGGGGGCCCTTGGGAGTTTGCCATGTGTCGACCACCCACAATACTTCTGCTGTTCGATTAGTTGGGAGCAGTTATGGCTGGGGAGTGGTGGTTGGCAGGACCGCCCATCTTTGCCCTACATACACTCCACCAGCGAGCTTGCTCTTCCTCATGCAGAGGCAGGGGAAAGCTCACCACTCTCCCACTCTTCCATTCACGATTTTGGGTTCTCCACTGTGGTTTTTGTCTTGACCATCTCATGTAGGCGGGGGTCTGTTCGGTTCTCTCTTCTCTCACCGATCGCTGGTCGGTGGATCTGCTTTCCTCCCACAGTGAGTCGTTCTGTTCTTCCTCCGTTCACGCAGAGAAGTCTGACCTGATTTTATTTATCGGACTGTGAAAGGTATCCGGGGGATTTCACAGTGAGATTGGCTATGTTCGTTCCCCAAATTGGGAAGAGGATCGATTTCCATTTTGTAGTGTCGGACTGTGTGTATGTGTGTTACCCTCCCAGTTTTGTGGTCTACGTCTATGTTTTCCCCTGTCCATGCTGGGAGTTTGGTTTCTTTCCCATTTGCGGACTGTGTAATGTTGCCATCATTTCACTGTGATATTGGGGTTGTTGTCTTCCCCTAGTTGTGGGTTGCTGTGTATGCAAGTACCTTTTTGGGTTGCCACTGAGTTGTTTTGGCTACGCTGGGGCCAAGAACAACTCTGAGTCGTCTTGTTGACGAGAGCTATGTTCACCTTTTTGTTTGGGTTTGTCACCCTGTTGTCTTCATTTTCTTCACAAAGCTGTGAACTGTTTGTTTTACTACGGTATGCAGTGGTTGGTCTTCGGACTGTTGAGAGTGGGATTAGAGGCTGGGTATGCTTGAGAAAACTGGTGTTTGGAGCCACTCAGACAGAGTTAGACTGCTGGATTTCTTCTCCACAACCCTTGAAGAGTATTGGAAATGGAAGTTAGGGCCTGAGGGACTGCGAAGCAGAGAAATGACTGATTCCTGGTGTTGGGTGTGTGGGTGTCTTAAAAGTCAGGTTAACTCTGGTGTAGGCATCCTTAGCTCTCCATTGAGGCCACCAGCTTAGCATTTAGCCTTTCCTAGCTCCTTAACGGCCTGATAAACCCTACTGTGTGGGTTCGGCTGATTTGTGTACCTTGGCTATGTGTAAGCCTGCTTTGACCCTTATTCCTTGAGGAATCATGCCCAGCTCGGGGGTGGCAGTGTTGCTAAGAGATTGATGAGCACGCTGGCCTATCGTTGGGTGGAACATTGCAGTGACGTAGCTGGTTGCGGGACAAGTTCTTTATAAGATAAGTAATCCTGTCCATTTTGCTTCTGCAATTACATTTACTGTCTATTGTTTAATGGATCATGATGAACATGTTGATGCTGGAATGAACGTATGTTTGCTTCCGCTGTATGATGAATAATTATGTATCTGTGTATGTTTTATGTTTTAAGCATTTGTTTTCAGCATTATATGCCTGTTCATGTTGATGGGGCTAGTTTCCCGGAGGTTTTTGTTTGTTTGGTAGCGTCCTCCTCGCTGGTTAGAGGGTCGGGGACGTTACAGTATGGTATCAGAGCCAGGTTGCAGCATGGGCCTGAATGGGTTGTGAAGATGCGGTGACAGAGCTTATGTTGCAGCATTTGGGCCTCAGAGGGCCATGAGAAACAATTGACAGAGGTAGGGTACCTACTGCCCAGAAGAAACCAGGAAAATTCACAAAAAATTTCTAAGTGCCAGAATTATCGGCTCATCGAAAAACTTAGTGAGAAGTTCTTCCGATGCAGCGGAAGAGCTAGTCTAAAGGTCACCCGACAAGAGACAAACAGCCTTGGTTTCAGAAAATTTTCTAAGTGCTTGGCCATCGGCACATCGAAAAACTTAGACATATGGACCTCCGATGCAGACCTCGACGGTGGTGAAATTAGTTAGACGGATCGACGATGATTAGTTGATCGCATTGCAGATGCTTAGTTGATTTTGCGTCCGCCGTTGCGGCTAGTTAGAGGACTAACCTTCCAATGGGTAGAAGCCCCGACTGCCGATGCCGCAGTGACCAGAGGTTTCGACCGCCGATAGGCTTGTGGCCGCGGAAGACACAAAAGGACTGTTGGTCGCCGTTGCAGAAACCAAGACGACTAGCCACCCGATGCACAAAGCACCCGACCACCGATGCAACGGAAAATTTCTGAAATTTTTTCTAAGGAACGGGATCACCAACGATCGGAAGAGGATAGTTGTTGACATCACCGATGATTAGTTGATGGTGTAGCCACAACGTCAGAAAATAGTTAAGGAAATATCCGACACGGCGATGGGTTCCTAAATTCATTTTCGCCGAAGTTTTCCTAAATGCTGAATGCATCGTAGAAACTTAGTTGATGAGATCGCCGAAATGACGGTGGAGATGGATTGATTGGCGAAAATTAGAAGATGTAAGCGCTGAAACGTTGGCAGAAAGGACAATAAGTTAGTTGGTGAAGCCGTTGATGGCGGTGGTGGAAAGAATATTAAAGAGGAAATTTTGAAAATTTTCTAAGTATTTCGACCATCAGTGATCGACGAAGATCAGTCGAAGGGATCGGCGACATTTAGATGATGGCACCGCTGAAACCCCAGCTCATTTAGTGAAACGAACCTCGGATAAAGGCCATCGATGTCGGTGGAAGATAGAGGATGAAAGTGCCGACACGGAGGAGAAGGAACAATAAAAGTTTGAAAAATTTGAAGTACAAGAACGTCGGCGAGATTTAGTTGACAGAACCGCCGAAATGTCGGCGAAAAATAGAAGATGGGATCGCCGATAAACAGATGAAGAAGGTGCCGATGATGTGATGGTGGAGATATCCCGAAGACCGCCGAAACGTCAACGAAATTTAGTTGTTTGAAGAGCTGGCACGGTAACAGGCAAGGGAAGAAAAATTCCAAAATTTCTCTAAGTGCAGAAAGCGTCGGAAAAGGTTAGTGGATCCGATAGCCGATGAGTGTCCACGGAACCCGTAGTGGGATTGCCACCTGTAGTTGCGGATGTCTATGGGACTAGTCGTCCGACACCGCAGTTGCTAGTTTCTCCGACCATCGACAGGGTTATGGCCGCGAAAACCTTAGTTGTTGGATTGCCACCGTTGCGGAAGTTATAGTTGTTGGAACCGTTGATGCGACGAACAAGGAAGGAAGATTTTTCGGGAAGAAAATTTTCTGAATTTTTTTTCCAAGTATTGGAGATGTCGGCAAAACTTAGTTGTCTGGATCGCCGATGCAGCGGCAAACATTGGCTAAGTTTAGAGGATCAGACCGCCGATGGAATTCATCAGAAAATATTAAAAGATCGGAGCACCGATCAGAAAAATTAGTCGTTCGTGCGTCCGCCATTGCGGCTGTTTAGTGGCCTATCCTCCCAACGGACAGTTGTTTCGACCGTCGATCGGAGAATTATAGTTGAAGAGAAGGCTGATCGGAAGGGATTAACGGTTGGTGAACCGCCGTTGCGGAAACCTAGAGAACTAGCCGTCCGATGAATAGAGAATCCGATTGCCGATGCCATAGTGGCCAGTGTACCCGATTGCTGATATGCCGCAGTCCTCGGTATTGTTGATAAATGATAAAGGGCTCAGAAGCTTAGATGGATGGGGATCGAAACGATGAAAAACGTTAGCTATTTGACCGTCGATGAACAGTCCTTGGCATCGCCGATGCAGATCAGAAGCTTAGACCACTACAGGTTCGACACGCCGGAAGGAAATAGGTGAACAAACCACCGATGGGCAGCAGAGGAAATTAGACGTTTTGATCACCGAAACGTTGGAAAGATAGTGGGGAAGAGACGCGATAGGGAGAAAGAAAAAAGAATTTTTGGGTTTTTCGAAGTGGATTTTTCAAGCAGTTTTCAACTGTTTTTCAGTGGATTTTTCAGCAGTTCCAGGGATGAAAAGGAAGAAGAATTCTAGGTGGCTGAAGTTTGCAATTCAGACTAAAATACAGTTGTGTGTTTTTCCCAAATTTGATGAAAATCATCATGATAGAAGTGGTGTGGTTTCACACCCGAGGTTAGAATGAGGCATGTGGATAGGCGTTGGAAAGCTTATCCAGTAGGGAACAAGGGAGAATCCCCAGAGTTCGAATGTGGTGCTGCAAAGTACTAGTGGCTATCAATATGAACAAACCAACTGTTGTGTGGAAGAGGAGTTCCATACAAAGATGAGGGATTTGAAAAGGGAAAATTCCTTAAACCCTGTCTTGCTAATTATAATTACATTTATAAGTTTCATACATGAAATGTATGAGGATATGCCTTGTATGCATAGGATATTACATGTTGGTAAGAGTAGTGAGAATTATACATTTATAATGAACCACTAATGGTAATTATTGCATTGGTGTTGGCATTAGTGGGAAAACCAACGACAACCTGGACATGGCTGAATATGTTGTTGATGGTGATAAATGTGACCAGCAACCCTACGAAGAAAGGGATAAGGCAATAAGTCCAGAATCAAAAGTTGGTGAGCAAATGCTGCAATCTCCTGCAAAGGACCAGCCAAACTGGTAATGTCAAGGGTATAAGTAGGACCCATGAAGGTAAGAGTTTAATTATGACAATTGCATGGAGTGGTAAAAGCAAGAGGTCTCATACCATGTGGGTATTTTAATTTTATACTGCATTCATAGAGAAATGTGTTATGCCTATATTCTGTTGGTATGAGCTTAGTAGCCCAAGGAAAGTAAGCACTGATAATCTTGATTATAGTCATGCATCCTCTATGAAGTAGTCATGGTTGGGCCATGCATGGTATGATTGAATGCATAGTATTCCTGAATCGATGCAAGGTAGCATTGAGTGGGTATGCACTAAAAGATTTTATAAATCTTGCAGTTATGCATTGAATGGATGCATATGAAAAGTATGAGTAAATATTGTAGATATGCATACATAAGTATGGGTGCAAATGTTGTGATACAATGCATGAATGCATAGAGATAGTGCATGAGTTATTATGAATAACTAATGGCTGAAATTATGAATTGATGACAATTCTAGAACCATTTCGAGAGCTGTTATGAATGCAGGATGGTAAATGCATGAATAGGGTAGTCAGAATCAATTGGCTGCCGGAAATGCTCTATGGAAGGGCAAAGTGGTACAAATGATATGCTTGTGAAGTAAGAAGTATATAAACCTTTCATTTAAATTACACAAATGAGGGGATTGTACCCTGTAATTTAAAGTATGATAATGATTGCGTGAAGTAAACGAGTTTTGGTAGTATTGGTGTGTTTAACAGCTGGAAGTATTTGAATTTTATAAATTCTGAAAATGCTTTAGTGATGGTTGCAGCAATGAAAATGTTATATGCATCCAGACTTACTAAGTGTTTGGCCGACTGAGGTTTAGGTTTCAGGTAGATTGTTTGGGGCATGGAAATTTGGGTAAGACCATGACAAAGGCCGAAATCTACCATGTGAAAGAGCCAAACCTTATGAGAAGAGTCTCATGGCTGTGAAAATAGTTTGTATGCATGATGGGTTGTTAAATTTGAATTGTGAGTTTCGGATTTAAGAAATTGCTGACAACTACTAATCACTATTGGCTTGCATAAAATTGTGTCAGGTGGACACATTGTAAGTGGGTATTCATGTTATGCTAGTAAGCATAAATTATAATGGGCATAGTAGTGCTGCTTACAAGAGACCCACAATTGAGAATCACCTCATTGCCAAGCAAATCAATTTCTGTAGTAAACAGAGTTGCAAATTCTCATTGAATTTAATTACTAATGTCATTGCTTGGTTATGGAACAATCAAATTTGGATTGTATTATCAGATAATGATTGACTGTTTGGATATTCGATGAATGTGCTAGGGGTACACACTGCAGGAAGATCATGTGTGATGGCATGCAGGAGCCAAACTTCATGGGAAGGTTTTCCCTTATCTTGGAAATGGGTTTCGGGTGAAACTCCATTGGACATTTTGGAAATGTCCCATCTGCACTGCATGTTTGGTAAGCAACATGAGTGAGATGGTATAGATTATGTCGGTAAGACATGTGTGGATATGGAATGTGAAAGGAGTTGGGATGGAAAACCGAGGGACTGTTAACTCAGAGAAGGGAGCCCCCATTCCTCCTTGACGAAGGAATACTGCATCGAAAAATGGATAAGTGTTCTGTGACCCTAGCTAATAATATGCATGTCAAATTATTAAAATTCCATATGCAGAACATGTTTTGATTTTATTTCCATGATGACCGATTGCTTGAGTATGAATAGGGCCTACATGGCACACACCGGAAAAGGGTGCACACTTTCCTAATGTCGGATCATGGAAGGGTTTTTCGATATTGATTACACCCTAGGGAGTGGTATCTTGTGTGATATGGGGTAGTGGAACTAGAGCTCACTACTGGAAATGAAACCTGGAAATGATCGTTTATTATTGATATAAGTGCATGTGTTATTGTTGATGGCCTGATAAACCCAACTATGTTGGCTTGGATGATGATTGGTTGTTGATATAAGTGTATTGTTGAGATAAGTATAGGTGATTTGTTGACGGTTTGATAAACCCAACTGAAGGTTGGCTTGACTGTGCCTGATATATATATATAAAAGGATGTTGTGAAGCAGCCTACGTGATTACCTAACATCCAAGTCCATAGGCGATCCCAAGGTTTGCAAAGCGAAGCAGGATCATGTGGACCAACGAGGAAACACACAATACAGATAAGTATTGGATTATTTTGCAATTTCTTGCTCATGAATAGACACGTGGATATGATTTGGTTATGATGTTTTAAGCTCTTGTTTAAGAGATAAAAACCATTGAGAATAAACTGAACATGTGAATTTATTCAATGTTTGAATATAGGTATCACTGGAAGAGAGGACTACGAAAGCATCCTAGAGGTGCATGTGGACATGTGACTGTCCTGAAAGGCTCAGAATGAGCAGTAATGAAAAAGGTGCTAGTATGACTATGAAGGTCCTAGCAGCCGAGAAAAACCATGCGGGGAGGCTCCATGGTTGAGAGGTTTGAAATAGACCGGAGACACTAAGTGTCATGACCAAGAGGGATTGGTCCAACATTCACAGTGAAATGAAAGAGGATGAGAGCATGAAAATCCACAGCGGTGGTGTGGGTTCTAGGATGGAACATAACAAAGAGGGGAAAAACTCTTGCTGCTCTCTCTTGCCCTTTTGATTATATATATATATATGCATTGTGAAAACAAAAGATTTTTGAATGCATGTATGACTGAAAATGGAATGTGTGTATTTGCTTAAAAGTAAATTGTGAATGTTGGAATGGTTAATTCCCTGCCCAAGAATAGACATGAATGAGCTCATGTGCATATTGGGAAGGCATGAAAAATATGAAAGTCTCCTTGATGAGACTTGGACTGTCATGCCAATTGGGAAATTAATTGACTGATTTTAATGCCTATATTATGCTTGGTCTGACAGAATTTCAATGGTGCATTTCACAGGTGAGAAAAGTGAAATCCAGTGGTGCACATTGATCATGGCAGCAGACCAAAAGCTTATAATATCAGCATTTGGAATAGCCGTAGATATCATTTTAAATATTACTCTCTGCAATTAAGTATTAATAACCAAGACTGAGATCGCCTACTCTTCTTCACATCACACCATCCTGATGATGAGTCCTGTTGTGGACCTGCAACGTCAATATTTAAAATGATATTTGCGGCTATTCCGAATACTGATATTATAAATATGCACCGCAGAAGCCTAGCAACAGAGATTACATCCCTATACGGAAGGGATATCTTGCAGCAGATCCAATTATTGGAGAAGCTGAGGGTTAAAATACAAAGAAGAGTAGCCGATCTCAACTTCCTTAAGAACTGCAGAGACCTGAATTTAATCTCGATGTTCGCTGTCATCAACCATCGAATGCGCAAAAAACCAAAAGCCATACCATTTTTTGCATATTACTCTCTGCAATTAAGTATTAATAACCAAGACTAAGATCACCTACTCTTCTTCACATCACACCATCCTGATGATGAGTCCTGTTGTGGACCCGAAACGTCGATATTTAAAATGATATCTGCGGCTATTCCGAATACTGATATTATAAACATGCACCGCAGAAGCCTAGCAACAGAGACCAAAAGTTGCTGGACTTGGCTGGAAGTCTCCTTCAAACAATTGCTAGGACCCAAGAGAATCTTGGAGAGATGCTCAAGATACATAAAAGGTAGAATGAGATGAACCACCAGATTTTGCAAGACTCTATTGGTTTGCAAAAGGAGGTGAAAAGCCTTCTGGGAGCAATTCGTAAAGGCAAGGAAAGTGGATCAATGATGGGTCATTCGTCCAAGCAATCCGTTAAGAAACGTTCCAGGCATGAAGACTCAAAGGAAATTGAGCAAGTAAAGATGAAGTAGCCAACGAAATGTTGGAAATGCGGAGGACATCATTTACGCTGGGACTGCCCAACGAGGGAACATAAAGAGGGCAGCAGCCACAAAGTTCCCCGAATTGGGGATGAGCCGAAGGCTGAGGACCAGCAGAAAAAGATCGTGGAAGCCGAGGGGCTTGGTCCTGAAAGTTCAAATTAAAATAATTGAACGTGGGACAGATCTGCAAAATTTTGAAATTTTGGATGTACAAATTGTATATGTATTCTTATGTATTGGAACACCGAGGACGGTGCTATTCCAAGGGGGAGGGGATTGTAATACCCCGCTTTTGACCCCATTTGCATTAAAAGATACATGATGTATATTTTGTAATTAATCGTGGTGTGGAGCTAAAGGCAAAAGCCCCGCCATCGATTTGGTTGTGTATGTTTCGGCAATATGGATCATTGTTGATGGTATATCATGCTATCCGACACATTATAGTTTTGGGCATCATGTAAATATGGACATCAATTAAAATAAACCTACGGTCAGCTACGACGGTGCAACGTTAAATGAAAATGGCATGATTTCCTAAGATTAAGGGGGAGTTGTCTAAACCATGGGGGACATTATGAGTTTGCCATGTGTCGACCACCCACTAAACATCTGTTGTTCGATTAGTTGGGAGCAATTATGGCTAGGGAGTGGTGGTTGGCAGGACCGCCCGTCTTTGCCCCACATACACTCCACTAGCGAGCTCGCTCTTCCTCATGCGGAGGCAGGGGAACGGTCACCACTCTCCCACTCTTCCACTCACGATTTTGGGTTCTCCATTGTGGTTTTTGTCTTGACCATCTCATGTAGGTGGGGGTTTGTTCGGTTCTCTATTCTCTCGCCGATTGCTGTTCGGTGGATCTGCTTTCCTCCCACAGTGAGTCGTTTTGTTCTTCCTCCATTCACGCAGAGAAGTTTGACCCGATTTTATTTATCGGATTGTGAAAGGTATTTGGGGGATTTCATGGTGAGATTGGCTATGTTCTTTCCCTAACTTGGGAAGAGGATCGATTTCCCTTTTGTAGTGTCGACTGTGTGTATTTGTGTTACCCTCCCGGTTTTGTGGTCTATGTCTACGTTTTCCCCTGTCCATGCTGGGAGTTTGGTTTCTTTCCCATTTGCGGACTGTGTAATGTTTCCATCGTTTCATTGTGAGATTGGGGCTGTTGTCTTCTCCTGGTTGTGGGTTGCTATGTATGCAAGTATCTTTTTGGGTTGCCACTGAGTTGTTTTGGCCACACTGGGGCCAAGAACAACTCTAAGTTGTCTTGTTGACGGGAGTTGTGTTCAACTTTTTGTTTGGGTTTGTCACCCTGTTGTCTTCATCTTCTTCATAGAGCTGTGAACTGTTTGTTTTACTGTGGTATGCAGTGGTTGGTCTTTGGACTGTTTAGAGTGGGATTAGAGGCTGGTATGCTTGAGAAAACTGGTGTTTGGAGCCACTCAGACAGAGTGAGACTGGTGGCTTTTTTCTCCGCAACCCTTGAAGAGTATTGGAAAGGGAATTCAGGGCCTGAGGGACTATGAAGCAGAGAAAGGACTGATTCCTGGTGTTGGGTGTGTGGGTGTCTTAGAATTCAGGTTAACTCTGGTGTAGGCATTCGTAGCTCTCCATTGAGGCCACCAGCTTATAATTTAGCCTTTCCTAGCTCCTTGATGGCCTGATAAACCCTACTGTGTGGGTTTGGCTGATTTGTGTTCCTTGGCTATGTGTAAGCCTGCTTTGACCATGCCCAGCTCAGGGGTGGAAGTGTTGCTGAGAGATTGATGAGCACGCTGGCCTATGGTTGGGTGGAACGTTGCAGCGACGTAGCTGGTTGTGAGACAATTTCTTTATAAGATAAGTAATCCTGTCCATTTTGATTCTACAATTACATTTGCTGTCTATTGTCTAATGGATCATGATGAACATGTTGATGCTGGAATGAACATATGTTTGCTTTCGCTGTATGATGAATAATTATGTATCTGTGTATGTTTTATGTTTTAAGCATTTGTTTTCAGCATTATATGCCTGTTCATGTTCATGGGGCTAGTTTCCCGGAGGTTTTTGTTTGTTTGGTAGCATCCTCCTCGTCGGTCAGAGGGTCGGGGACGTTACAGGCATGATACTCCACTTGAGAGAAAAGTTTACCACTTTCTTCCCAAACAAAAGGTAAACCCTTTTTAAACACTTGTGTAAATAATTCAATGAACATTTTGACCCGATGTTGCATAATGTCTACTTTGGCTTGCACAGTGTCCAAATGTTGATGCTTACCAACTACCTTTCTTTCCTAAGTGATGATTGCAATTCTATCTTTGATCCCTATTTTCTTGAAGTCATCCTCTGACAAACCATTCAGGAAATTGACTATGTTATTTGGTGTATCTATAGGCTTTTTGTTTAAAACCTCTTTCACTACTGTACATCTTTGTCTAACAGCATGTATGGCAATTTACTTATCTAGGATATAATTAAGATATGGCCTAAGCTTCTCTACTTATGTTATAACCATATCCCAAATAATATGCTTAGCTCCTTTTATAGCTAGTTATCTAGTCAATTGCTTCACTAGTTTGTCATTCTTGTATAGGAAGTCTTTATATTTATTTTCCATAGCCTTTATCTCCTCTTTCTTCAGGGATGCATTCTCCAAGGTTTTATTTTGATTCTTAAGGCCAACAATTTCTATATCTTTCAAGCTTAGCTAGGACATAGCTTGCACAATGGATTTCTCATTTGTTTGTGCAACATGTTCAATGATCTATACCTCAGGTTCTTTTCCTTTTTCTTCTATTTCCTTTTCTAACTCAACTTGTTTTTGTTTGAGGACTTTTACATTCTCAGTCAAGAAATTTTTTTCTTTCTCCCATTCCTTTTTCTCCTCTATAAACTTTAAGATTGTAGATTTGCAATTGCTAAATTCATCATTGAGCATTTCTTTTTCTTTTTCTAGTTCTATCAGCTCTGAAGCTTGAATGAGATGAGTAGAATGAATTTTCATCATCTTCTTCAACAATTGAATTGTACTCTCTCTTTCTGCAAGAAACTCCTGAGTTGCTTCTCCTTTGTTTGTTTCACTGTTAGCAATCAATAGATCTACCTGGAGCTTTTTAATTTGCTGTAGGCGTGCTTTATTTTACACCCTCTCTTGTCTTACGTGATTTTCAATCTTAGTCTTGGTAGATTGTATTCTAGAAACCTTCACGGTTTCTTTCAGCAAATCACTATATATGACTTCTCCAGTCTGCTTATGTAAATGAATCATCTCTGGAACAAGGATATTTTCTAAATTCATTCTCATATCCTCCACTTTGTTCTTAGTAGCCACTGCTAAGTTCAATGTATTTTGAGTATGATCCCTAACATTTACTAGAGAGACATCTTTACTTGATATTTTCCTTACCTCAACATACAACTTTAGAGACTCATCCATTGAGGTTTCTTTGTCATCTTCATATTTATCAAATAACTCAACTGTAGTCTTGAATTGATTTGTAGACCCCTCAGGAGTTTGTGAAAAGAATACCCCTTTACCTCAAATGATGGGCCTTTCACCTTCATTTGTTTTTTCTTACCCTCAATATTTTTTACTTTTATTAACTCTCCTTCAACGTCAATATTTTGCTTCTTTGATGTTTCTAAATTGTCTTCCTGATCGGTTTCCATAGCATCAGAAAATGCTCTTTTATTAGTCATTTCTAAATGACTAGCAATAGGAGTAATTACCTATGTTGTTGGGACAATAGCCAATGGATCTTGATGTATAACACTAATATCTTGCAGTGGTGATGCAGAACCTTGTTGCATATCTTATTCATTCTGCATCAGTAAGGGATAATATGACCAGTTTGCGCTTTCATCTAAACCTTCAACCTCTTGATGTTCAAAAGGCTTGTTATTATTCACTTTCTTCCTTATAGAAATGATGTGACGGGGGTCATAATTTATTGCAGTAGTTTTCTGAAATCCCATATCCTTAAGCAAGCTTTCTATTACAGGAAATGCTTGCTTTTGATGAAGAATGGTCGAACCACCCAAGGGAACTTGATCTCTGAAGCTTTTATGAAACTTATAAAATGCTCATTCTCAACTATAAGTTTCTGTCTCATCAACTCCAATGCAAAAATACTTGGAGTGAGGAATGTAGGTAGGATATAAGGTTCATGAACGAATCCATATACCCTAATGATTGTGTGTTATTCCAATAAGAACCAATCACCAATCCTTTTGTCTGGTGAAAATTGCTAGGATTTATTCATGATTGGAAACACTCTGGGTAACTTGTTTTGGAAAAAGACCTTATAAAATTCAGTCACTAAAAAAATCTTGTACTTAAAGAAAATCCTGTTGATATCATCTGTTAAGACCATCTCTCGTAGTTGTAAATTTTCTTCATTGAAGAACAAAAACATACTTACTAAATGTTATTGAAACCTGAAATGCTTTGTACTGTGGAAATTCACTAGATGAGAGTGACTACTCTAAGCCAGGAATTCATCAAATTTAATATAGACTAACTGGGATGATTGGGGTTCAGATTGGCTTGTGCTAACTTTGAATAAAAGAATCATTAACAACTCAGTAACATACCTATCTGTATCCAGACCTAAAAATTGACTCATTAATGAAATGGCCAGTTTAGTTCCTTCATTAAACAAGTTAGTATCTACAGGGAATGATTGATTTTGCAGAGACATGTCTGATCTAAAGCAAGTATAAAAAAAGGATTGTTTTAGCTCCAAGGATGATTCACGAAAAGACTGAATTAGGTTTTCTTCGTTAAATCTTCTTGGGACAGGGTAAACGAGGCAGGAACTCCAAAAGAATCATGGAAAACCAGAGCATTAACATGACACAATATTTTAGACTTAACTAAGTCCATAATGACTCTTTCAGAAGAGGAATAATTTGAAGCACTCCACTCAACAAAGTTTGGAAATTTTAGGGTTTGTTCAGGGCAGAACAAATGAAAATAGGACCTACAGACACCATGTAAGTCTGTACCTTTATCTTCAAAGGTTTTTAATTTGGTTTTTAACTAGTTAACTGATCCAAAAGACAACATGGTATCAAAAACCTTACTCTCCCTGTCTTCAAAAGCCACCTCAATTTTTTGGTATTCTAAAGCTTGAACCTATATTTCCCCTCCACTGTCCATTTTTAAATATTCTTTGGTAGGTAAAATGTGGCCTTCCTAGTCAGCTGACGGGTGGATGAGAACCTGTATGAGTTGGATTCTTCCATGCAAACTGAGCTCTCTTCTTCCAATGCATAAAAGACAAATAATCTTCATCCACGTGCTTTACCTTTTATAATATTTTATGCAATGGAATCATTTGTTATTTCTCATGCAACTTTCCCAGGTGAATATTCCTTTGTCCATAGATATACTCTCTCTTATACCATGCCATTGATCTTGATCATTGTTTAGCCTTAAATTTCCAATTCTGCCGCCCTATTTATCTTTATCCTCCTTGCAATTCTTGGCAACAAATTCATTCATAACTGTAGATCCATTAGAATTTGTTTACCACCATAGATCCTTTCCTTAATTTACCATCATCCAACATAATATAAATAACCTACATCTTTCATCAGCAGACTTGCAAGTAACCCTTGATATTATTCTCCATAAATCTCAACCGTTGATCAATTCCGACCTTTACAGATCCCGCTCAACTCCAATTGTACAAACAACATGCACATTTCTCCAGTGGACTTAATCTCCATCGTATATCTTTATCAGTCTCCATCTTAACCTTTGATCATTCATTCCATTTAACTTATTCCATTGGGACTCATTATGGTTCTATCCGTGCATCTTGTAGTAGCGAAATATCCTTCGACTGTAGATCTCATCATCCTTAAATCTCAACCCTTGATCATGCATACCCTTTAAGACATTTCGTTGATTTCAATACCTCATTAATATGTGCAACTTCGATCAGTGGAATGATCAAAGGAAGTTGATCTCATTCAAGCATCGATCTTCACCGTTGATTTGTGCGGGCTATGCACTTTTTCCTTGATTCCCAATTTAACTTCCTCCATGCATGTTTAGTCAGCGGAATCTTTATGGGTCGTAGATCACCTTCCTATTTAGATCTCTATCATTGATCTATGCAGTGTGTAAAATTTTCCAATGATTGGAAAATTTTACTCTTTTGCGCTAGTTCCACCACTGGAATCGTTCTCAGTCGTAGATCTATCTTACCTTTTTGCATGACCGTAGATCTTGGCCCCCCTTTACACCATTCCGCTAGCTTCTCAAATTTATTTTCTTGTGCATCTCTGGCTGGCGAATAAATCAACAACCGTAGGTATTCCCATACACAGATCTACACCATTGAAACCTGTCACATGATAGCATAGGTGCGTATTTTGATTTAAGTTTATTTCTAAAACCGAGCCCATGATTTTCTCAAAACATATAGATTTTAACCTTAGAAATAACCTCCTTTATACTTCTTTAATCACCTTATAGCATACCTTTAGTCATATCATGAAATTCTCCACATCACACCTTATTTCTTCTAAGGTCTGCCTCTTTCTAACTGCTTAACTAGAAATGGTGCTAATAACTGTATCCAACTAGGGATGTTATCCTCCCTGTGAGGTAGCAAAGAACCCACATGCCAGTGCCTATTTTATTTTTCTTTACAAAATCATAAAATATTTTTTCCTTTTTCTGTATGTAAAATAAAGAAAATGGCAACCCTCAAGATCTTATGGCCTTCTCTACGGGAGTCAAATTTTTCAGCTCGCCATATGTACTAATTTTTTCAAAATAAATATGTAAAACTAAAATACAAAAATTACCTTCCACCTTAGGACAAGTAATGTTTCAGAAACCTTCCATTGACAAGGCCCCCTTTTAGTTGAACCCCATCTTGATGTTGTAAAATAAATGAATTGTCTCCCTTGAAAGCTGCAATGATATATGGTCATTTCCACATGTGATCAAATTTTCCATGTTTTTCCTCCTTAGGTGCATCCCACTTCAAAACCAAGTCATCAATCTAAAATTGCTCTTCCTTAACCCTCTTGTCAAAATTATTTGTCATCTTCTCTTGATTTACCTGTACCTTGTCATAATCCTTATAATCATTTCATTCAACTCAATAATATGATTGATCCTCCTCTACATATGGTTTGGTTCCTCCTCCTATTCCTATAGCAACTTCATGACAAGAAGACCTACATATACTGGAAAAATAAACCTCTGATCCATATACCAACTGAAAAGGTGACATCCCAATCTCCCTTTTAGTGTTTATCTTGTCTTCCCACAAAGAATACTTCAATTTTGTGTGCCAGTCTATTTTATTCTCCTCCAACAACCTGTTTATTATCTTCACTAAGCTCTTGTTAGAAGATTCTGCAAGCCCATTCCCCTGAGGATAGTATGCAGTGGAGTGATTCAAATTGATATGGTACTTATGGAAACAACTGATCATATTTTTTAATTTGAAAGCATGTGCATTATTAGTTACAATCCTTTTAGGAAACCCAAACCTTGACAAAATATTATTCTCTAAGAAATCCATGATGACAGAATCCGTGGCTCTCCTGGTTGGTATAGCCTCAGTCAATTTTGTGATATAATAAGTTGCAGTTAAAATCCATCTATGCTGCCCAGAAGAGTTTGGGTTAATTTCTCAATGAAATCTAACCCCCACTATTGAAAAGGTGCCTCAACTGAAATAGGATTAAGAGGTAATGACATTAGCTTTCTTTTTCCATCAACGATATGGAATTAATGACAAGTGGTGATTTCCTTATAAATATCAGAGAACATGGAAGGCCAATAGAAACCAACCCTCAAGATCTTGTTGGAAGTCACTTTCTAGGAATGATGTCCTCCATAAACACCTTGATGAAACTCCTTCATGGTTTGTTGAGCTTCATTCTCCAGCAAGAAATTTAACAAAATCTCACCTGGATCTTTCTAATACAAATACCAATTCATAATACAAAACTTTGTTGCTTTCAACTTTACTGAACTAGCTCTGATTTTGCTCAATCCCGAAGGAGCCTATAAGCTCTGCATAACATAAATAATGTCACTATACCATGGGGATGAAGAAAAATATGCTAGTACCTGCAATTCTGAATCAAGATGATTAGAATGATTGGACAAGAAATTTAATTGTACAGATTCACAATTTGAATTTGTCATTAGCTTATCAAGTCCTTTCACTTTCACCAATTTTGTGGGTCTGATTTCCAAATCATATTCCAATAGAACAACAATCCACTTTGCTCTCTTCCCCTCTGGGTCAGGCTAAGTAAGGATATTCTTCACTACATTTCTGGGAACATAGGATATGACGTGGGAATGTAAAATGTAGACCCTGAAATATTTCAAATATTTTACCAAGGCATAATCTTGTTTCTCCATAATATCATACTATAATTCTCCATCCCTCATCACCTTACTAAATAAAGCAATGGGTTGTTCAACATTTTGATGATTTTTCTACAACAAGAATCTAGCAATTGTATGTTTAGATGCATATGAGAAAACCATACAATCCTTAGAAAAATCAAGACTCACTAAAATTGGGGCTTCAATGATTTCTTTCTTAATATATTTAAAAGTTTTCATGGCATCCACGGTCCATTTAATTTCATTATCCTTTTTCAGCATGTTTGTGACATTCCTTAATATCTGTACAAAGCTAGGGATAAACCTTCTCAAGAAATTTACCTGTCCAATGAATGATTGTACTTCCTTTTTAATCCTGGGTTCCTCTACCTTCAAAATGGCATTTACTCTGTCTGGATCAATTCTGATCCCATCCTTAGAAATAATGCGACCCAATAATTTTCCCTCTTTCATATCAAATTTTGAATTTCTGGTGTTGAGGGATATGCCATACCTTCTGCACTTTAAAATATATTTTCCAAATGTTTTAGATGGTCCCTATCAGACTTAGAATACACTATAATGTCATCCATATAAATTACCACAAACTTATCCTTCTCCTCAGCAAAATCTATGTCCATGGATCTCTGGAAAGTAGCTCTTGAATTTATTAATCCAAATGGAATTTTGGCATGTACATTAAAGTGCCCCAAGGTGTAGTAAAATATTTATTCTCTTGGTCTTCAGGAAGAACCTTTATCTGGTTGTATACAGAAAATGCATTCATGGTAGAAATTATTTCATCTCCCACTAATTTATGTAAAGTGTGATCCATCTTCGGCATATGATAATTGTCTTTCAGTGACACTTTATTTAGATTTATGAAATTAAAACATAACTTGATTTCCCCATTCTTCTTTCTTACAGGAACTAAGTTATCTACCCATTTGGAAAATATAAGAGTCACAATAATCATTGCATTAAAAATTTTTCTCACTTCTTTTTCAATCAAAGGTAACAACATAGGATTTATTCTTCTTAATTTCTGTCTAAATGGTTTTCCCCAGGTTTGATAGGAATGGTATATTGTATGATGGAATTATCATATTATTTTAAATCCTCATAAATCCAAGAAATTGCATCAATGTATTTCTTCATCAGGTTTATATATTCTTCTTTTTCTTTTATAGGAAAGTTTCTTGACAACTTCACAATCTTGGGCGAATATTTAGTCCCGATATTTTGATCTTCAGTATCGTTTTCAGTGGGCTGAACTTTTAGATGTTTAGCAACATTGTTTTGATAAAATAGCTTCTCTAGAGGAATAAGACCCTTTGGAATGTAATTGATTTTTAGTTGAATTATATCTTTTCCTCCAATCAAATTCTTTAACTTTTTCTGTTCAACATCTTCTTCTACAAATTGTACATTTTCCTGGAAGTTTTCTAATTTTTGGTTTTCTGTGTCTATCTGTGTATTTATAAACTCATCTGACAACTCCAAAAATATTTATATATGTAGATCATCTTCAAATACTTTCTATTATTTCGAATTGTCAGGAATGGACATTCTATTTACAATTTCTATTTTGTATTTTTTCTTAGAATAAATGGTATCTTTAAAATTTCCAGCTGTAGAAGCTAAGGAATCAACCACTTGATTTTCTCTTCTAGGAATTACTCTGAATTTGTATTCTATAAAGAAATTTCCGAACATATCCCACACTTCATTTCTATATTCCCTCATTCTGGGATGTTTGGTTTGGTAACTTCCATTCACTTGATTCACTACTAGGTCAGAATCCCCAAAAACATCTATTCTTTTAGCTTTCAAATCCTTCAAAGCATTCAGTCCTAACATCAAAGCTTCATATTCTACCACATTATTGGTACACTCAAATGTAAATTTATAAGAATAAACTTTAAAATCCATATTTGGAGAAATTATCCATATACCAGCACCAAATCCTTCTTTACTAATGGACCCATCAAAATACATTGTCCACAGTCCCTCTTCATTATGTTTTTTCTCTAATGCTTCCTGTCGTTTGGAAAACTCTTTGTCCTCCTTTACTTCAACAACTATAGGTATTTCTAGGTCAGCGTGAGAGTCATTGAAAAATATGGAAGAACCCAAATTGGTATCTACATCATATATGGGATGGTTATCAAGTTTGTATTGGCTACTAACCACATATGCTAACCATTTTTCTTTATACAATCTCATGTGACCTCCAAAAAAAGGAATGGTGCATAAGACATGTCCATCTGTAATGTTCCTTTTAGTTTTGAAGCCCATGATCTTGACAATATAATATCAAATTTGGGGGGAATGTCATCCCCTACTACGTCCATGTCAATAATATTGGATGGAATCTGTGCAAGAGTTACTATCATGCCTTTAATCTACCCCAGACACCTTACTTTTCTAGAATCAAAAGAATACAGGTCTTTATAAGGCCTTGTAATTTCCAATCCTAAACTCTCCACCACTATGTTAGGAATTAAATTATGAGATGCACCAAAATGTAGCATAACTTTGCATAAAATCATATCAATTCAGGCTTACATATAAAGGTGGGACATCTTCCTCATATGCATCTTCAATTTTGGGGCCAAGGAATATAGTGGGAGCATCATATGTTAGCTGAAGGGTGTCTGGTTGACAATATCCCTCAATTTTTACCATCGTAGTTATCTTATTTATGTACTCATTATTTCTCAATAATTCACTGAATGGAATAGAAATATTTATTTTGGACAGTTCATTTTGTAAATTGAAAGATGAAGCTTCTCTATCAACATCAACTGGTATTGTCTGTCTAACTTATTTTGACACTTCTCCTTTATTATTTGAAACTTTATGTACAAATTTTTCTTTTTGTTTATATTTTTTCTTTTCTGTTTGTTGTTTTGTATTTGGTTGACTATCAGAAGGATGTTTTGAATTAGCCCTTCCTTTATTGTTGACTGCATATCTACTTCTCATTTTTAATTTCTTTTGGAAATCATCATTGGCATTTTGATAACCCCTCTGATACTGGTCTGACTCTACCTCAAAAGTATTACAGTCATCCTCTTGAGAAAAAAAATTGTGCTCTTCTTCAGTGAGGTAAATATCATAATCCAAATCATAAAAGTGGTGTATTTGATTTTCCACTGGGTCATTTTCTTCCTCCTCATCAACATAATTCTCTGGGAAAGGAGGCCTTATTTGTTGATCTTCAGGATTTCTTGGATTCCTTTGGTCTCTCTTCCTGATCTAAAGGGAAGAAAGAGGTATTCTAAAGTTTGGATCTATTATTTGGGGCTTAGGCTATCCTCTACTAGGTGGTATGTTATCTAATTCCAACTTGTCCATTAACCTCTCCATTGTCTTCATCATTATGTGATTTTTGGCATCATTAGAAGAAGAAGTAGAAGGTTGATTTTCTTCTCTCATTTTCCTCCTATCCACTTCTACTCTCTGTTTCATTTTCCCATACGCCATCAAATTGTATTCCAACTCCAAAGCATTTTGAACATGGCAGGAAGGTTAGCATATTTATTCTCTCTTAATAACAGGGAAAAGTCACTGTTAAAGGAATCTGCATAGTGTAGTTTAGCAGCTCCTACAAGGGGTTTAATGTCTCCCGGAATTGAATTATAAACCCTCATGAATCTGCTAGAGAATTCATGTACTGAATCAAAGTTTCCCTTCTTTAGATTATTATATTGAGACAAAACTTGTAAGGGACTCTTCTTGTCTTCCCACCTATCTAAAAACATAGTTTGGAAAGACTCAAAGGTAGGTATAGATCTTGTAGGAAAATCCTTAAACCACCTCTTAGCCTCTCCTGATAGACTTTGTGCAAATAAACTCATTTTGGCATCATCATAATCAACTTATTCCAGATGAATAACATCATCAAATCTATCCATGTGTTGTTTAGCTGTGAAGTTCCCTTCCCCATCAAATAAGGATATTCTTTGTGCATAATTTGGGGGTAAATCATGTATCACAACAGGCAAAGACAAACGAGAATATATGAAAACCATGGGTCTATGATCCAGATTTATGTGGGAACAAAATGAAATAACATATACAGAATCATAAACACAACCATATTGCAAAGATAACAGAGATATAGTAAACACATATTCTATTAAATGGCGGAAATAGAACAGACTGTAATACAATAACTAGAATGGTGGTAGCTATCTGTGAGAAGAGATGCGACTGCTACGCTCATCTATGCAAATATGAATAAAAAATGAGGTCAAAGGGGCCTATTTATAATAATAATGAGGGCGAGAGCCCCAAAAGTCAAAAACATAACCCTAGAAGATGAACCGTCATAAAGTTTACGGCCCCAAGGTGGTAAGTTGCACAATCAATTTCTCGGGGTCATAACGTTTTCATATGATCTCCGATTTGGGAACTCGATAGCTCACTGGAAATATCTATCTGAGATTTACAAATTTCAACTGTGTCCAAATATATTTCAAGGGAATATATTCTGCCACCCAAATTTCCAAAAAATGTCATTTAGGGCCTCAAAACAACCTCGAAAGTTTGGGACCCAAAAAACCGTAGAAAAATAACTAGAAAAATGCCACAATGGACAATTGTTTTAAGCAAGTGGAATAGGTGGGTGGAAACCGATATCCATCTGGATCAATCCTCCCTCCTTAGGAAGAAATGGTATCCATTGCGTTAAATCCCGTATCATATCTCGAACTGTGTGTTGAGTTGATCTCCTGGTGCGACATTTGCTGAACTGAAGAGGTTGCTTTTCTTTGGCATCCCGAGAGGGATGTAATTGATGTGTGGATGATTTGTTTTTGGAGGAGAACCTTAAATGCATGGCCTTGCATCGTATAGGTACTCAAATGGATGAGGAAACAATGAATCTGTTTTCTTATTGTGTCTGATGAGTATAGATACCTTGTGCTGAGGGTGTGGAGGTAATATGATGTTCTCCTTTAGATACAATTGTGAAGAGGAATAGTTTTCTGATGTGGGAGATTATCTTCCTACCTTGCGAGATTGTGTTAGGTGCAACTATCTCTAGTATCCGATAGAGTTTTCCTCCCAAGGTAAAAATGACACTACGAGGCCGTGACTCATATACATCATGACGTTTCCACATATATGGCTATCCCAAAATAACATCACAAACTTCAAGTGGGGCCACATCACATAGTACCTCCTCTTTGAAAGGATTAATGCCATATGGTAGGAGGCATTGTTGAGTAATGTAGATACCTCATCCTTGGCTTATCCAACTAATGTCATAAGGATGCGGGTATGGTGTTGTCGAAAGCTCCAATCTCTTGATGAATTCTGTTGAGATCAGGTTCGTTTGGCTGCCGTTGTCAATAACAAAATGTAGTGGGTTTCCCTTCACCCACATTTACGAGTGGAAGAGGTTCTCCTCTACCTCATTCTTTTCAAGCTCCTCTGGTTGAATATGTGTGGTAGAAATAATGGAAGTGGGGTCTGCATCAATGATCTGCCTCCCATGGTATGTGGCTATGGCGTTCGATGATTAATAAGAATTGGGATCTAATTATGAAGATTTTATCTCGGCCACCAATAATTTCTTTGAGCGACACTCATTAGTGCTATGCCAATGGATTTTATGAAATTTGCACCACTTCTCAGTGTCCTTTTTTGTCTTTCCATTCCCCTTCTTTGATTGTGGAGGGGATTGGTTGTCCTTTCCTTGTCCTGTGTTATGTAGGCTAGGGTTTCCCTTGCCTTGCTTCTATGGTGGATTCATAAGTCCAGAGTCTCGCTTGTTCTTTTGTCGAAATTTCTCCTCGATTTTGACAGCATACTGATAGGCAGATCCAAGTGAGGAGATGTCAAGGAAGTCCATCTCAATTCAGATGAATCGATGTATACCACTGGGATATTTCAGAATCAGGTATCACCCAGAGTCCTTGATACCTAGCTTTGTGCGCAAGCTATGAAATTTGTTGGTGTACTCCGACACCGTTTGGTCCCTCTCTTGATGCAAAATGGTCCATTTGGTGTACTGGTCATCATAGTTTACCACAGGGTAATATTGATCCTTGACGACATCTATGAAAGAGGCCCAAGTGGGATTTGTCTCAAACATTCCAGACTCGTCTGATGAGTTTTACTCACAATACGTTTCCCACCAATTTTGGACATGGGGGACTATATTAAGGAGAGAAAAAGGTGATCTTTTTCTTGTCGGAGAAATTGTGGATAAAGAAATACGCTTATAGAACTTTCAACCAATTATCTAGGGAATAAACATCAATTTTCCCTTCAAATAAAGGAATATCAAAGTTAACTTTTACCTTGAATGGGGTTTCATCTTCGAAACGCTTGCTCGTTGAAGGTGAATTCACCATTGTTGGCATTCGTAGAAGGATTTGGGAGAAACAATCCATCATCTCATTCCTTTGTCGCGCGAGGGCTTCCTGGAGCAGCGATTTGATAGGATATCCTGCTCCATTGTCTCTCTTTTCTTCCACCATGGCAGGCCATTTGGGACAACGAGAGTGATCAACTGAAACTAGTTCGAGACCAAACTCTCTATACTGAGACCTCATCGGGACATGCGCCAAGAAACACTCAAAGAGAAGATTGCTTTGATACCACTAATATGGATTTATATGTGAACAAAATGAAATAACATATACAAAATCACAAACACAACCATATTTCAAAGATAACAAAGATACAATAAACACATATTCTATTAAATGGCAGAAATAGAATAGACTGTAATACAATAGCTAGAATGGTGGTAGCTATCTTTGAGAAGAGATATGACTACTACACTCATCCATGAAAATCTGAATACAAAATGAGGCTAAAGGGGCCTATTTATAATAATAATGAGGGTGAGAACCCCAAAATTCCAAAACGTAACCCTAGAAGATGAATCGTCATAAAGTTTGCGGCCCCAAGGTGGTAAGTTGAACAGTCAACTTCCTGGGGTCATAACTTTTGCATATGATCTTCGATTTGGGAACTCGTTGGAAATATCTATCAAATATTTACAAATTTCTATTGTGTAAAAAATATATGTAGGAGGCAACCATTTGGCCACCTGAATTGCCAAAAAACGTCGTTTTGGGCCTCAAAACAACCTCGAAAGTTTGGGACCCAAAAACCGTAGAAAAATAACTAGGAAACTGCCATAATGAACAATGGCTTTGAGCTAGTGAAATAGGTGGGTGGCCACCAATCTCCATCTGGATCAATCCTCCCTCCTTAGGAAGCAATGGTCTCCATTGCGTCGAATCCCGTATCATATATCGAATTGTGTGTTGAGTTTATCTCCTAGTGTGACATTTACAGAAGTGAAGAGGCTTCTTTTCTTTGACATCTCGAGATGGATGTAATTGATGAGTGGATGATTTGTTTTTGGAGGAGCACCTTGAATGCATGCCCTTGCATCATAGAGGTACTCGGATGGATGAGGAAATAATGACTCTTTTTTCTTCTTGTGCTTGATGAGCATAGATACCCTATGATGAGGGTGTGGAGGTAATATGATGTTCTCCTTCAGACATAATTGTGAAGAGGATTACTTTTCTGATGTGGGAGCTTATCTTCCTACCTTGCAAGACTATGTTAGGTGCAGCTGTATCTGGTATCCGATAGAGTTTTCCTCCCAAAGTAACAATGACATGACGAGGTCGTGACTCATATACAACATGACATTTCCACATATATGCCTGTCCTAAAATAACATCACAGACTTCAAGTGGGGCCACATCACATAGTACCTCGTCCATGAAAGGCTTGATGCCATATGGTAGGAGGCATTATTGAGTAATGTGGATACCTCTTCCTTGGCTTAGCCAACCGATGTTGTAAGGTTTTAGGTGTGGTGTTGTCGAAAGATCCAATCTCTTGATGAATTCTGCTAAGATCAGGTTCTTTTGGCTGCCGTTGTTAACAAAAAAATGTAGTGGGTTTCCCTTCACCCACATTTTCGAGTGGAAGAGGTGCTCCTCTGCCTCAGACTCTTCATGATCCTCTAGCTGAATATCTGTGGTAGCAACAGTGGCAGTGGGTTCTACATCAATGATCTACCTCCCATGGTCTGCAGTTGTGGCATTCGGTTTCGAATTGGAATCGGGGTCTAATTCTGAATATTTTGTCTAGGCCACCAATGAGTGATTTGAGCAACATTCATCAGTGCTGTGCCAAGGTATTTTATGAAATTTGCACCACTTCCCGGTGTCCTTTTTGTATTTCCATTCCTCTTCTTTTCTTGTGGCGGAGACTGGTTGTCCTTTCCTTGTCCTATGTTCTGTGGGCCAGGGTTTCCCTTTCCTTGCTTCTGAGGTGGATTTGCAGGTCCAGAGTCTCGCTTGTTCTTTTGTCAAAATTTATCCTCGATTTTGATAGCATACCGATAGGCAGATCCAAGTGAAGATATGTCGAGGAAGTCCATCTCAGTTCAGATGTACCGATGTAGACCACTGTGATATTTCAAAATCAGGTGTTGCTCAGAATCCTTGATACCTAGCTTTGTGCACAAGGTATGAAAGTTGTTGGAATACTTTGACACCATCTGGTCCCTCTCTTGATGCAGAATGGTCCATTTGGTGTATTTGTCATAATAGTTTCCCATAGGGTAATATTGTTCCTTGACGACATCTATGAAAGAGGCCCAAGTGGGATTTGTCTCAAATATTCCAAACTTGTCTGATGAGTTTTGCTCCCAATAAGTACCCCACCAATTTTGGACATGGGGGACTATCTTAAGGATATAAAAGGTTATCTTTTCCCTGTCGGAGAAATTGTGGACATAGAAATACCCTTCTAGAAAATTTAACCAATTATCTAGGGCATCAACATCGATTTTTCCTTCAAATAAAGGAATATCAAATTTAACTTGTACCTTGAATGGGGTTTCATCTCTGAAACGCTTGCTTGTTGAAGGTGAATTCACCATTGTAAGCATTTGCAGAAGGATTTGGGAGAAACTATCCATCATATCGTTCCTTTGTCGCATAAGGGATTCCTCGAGCAGTGACTTGATAGGATCTCCTGCTCCATCGTCTCTCTTTTCGTCCGCCATGGGAGGTCGTTTGGGACAGCAAGAGTGATCAAGTGAAACTAGTTCGAGACCAAACTCTCTATACCTGGACCTCGTCGGGGATATGCACCGAGAACCAATCAAAGAGCAGATTGCTCTGATACCACTGATTCGGATTTATGTGTGAACGAAATTAAATAACATATACATAATCATAAACACAACCATATTGCAACGATAACAGAGATACAATAAACACATATTCTATTAAATGGTGGAAATAGAACATACTGTAATAAAATAGCTAGAATGGTAGTAGCTATCTTTGAGAAGAGATGCGACTGTTATGCTAATCCGTGCAAAGCTAAATATAAAATGAGGCCAAAGGGGGCTATTTATAATAAGAATGAGGGCGAGAACCCCAAATTTTGCATACGATCTCCGATTCGAGTGCTCGATAGCTCGTTGGAAAGATATATCCGAGATTTACAACATTCAACTATCTCCAAGTATAATCCCAATAAAACTTATGAGGCCACCCGAGTTTCCAAAAAACGTCATTTAAGGCCTCAAAACAGCCCCAGAAGTTTGGGACCCGAAAAACCATAGAAAAATAACTAGGAAACTGCCACAATGAAAAAGTTTTTTGAGCCAATGGAATAGAAGGGTGGCCACCAATCTCCATATAGATCAGTCCTCCCTCCTTAGGAATAAATTGTCTCCATTGCATCGAATCCCATATCATATCTAGAACTGTGTGTTGAGTTTATCTCCTGGTGCGACATTTGCTGAAGTGAAGAGGCTGCTTTTCTTTGGCATCTCGAGAGGGCTGTAATTGCTGTGTGGATGATTTGTTTTTGGAGGAGAACCTTGAATGCATGGCCTTGCATCATAGAGGTACTCAAATGGATGAGGAAACAATGACTCTATTTTCTTCTTGTGTCTGATGAGCATAGATACCCTGTGCTGAGGGTGTGGAGGTAATATGATGTTCTCCTTCAAACACAATTGTGAAGAGGAATAATTTTCTGATGTGGGAGATTATCTTCCTACCTTGCAAGACTGTGTTAGGTGAAACTATCTCTGGTATCTGATAGAGTTTTCCTCCCAAAGTAACAATGCCAGTGTGAGGCTGTGACTCATATACAACATGACGATTCCACATATATGGCTGTCTTAAAAGAACATCAAAGATTTCAAGTGGGGCCACATCACACAGTACCTTGTCTTTGAAAGGATTTATGCCATATGGTAGGAGGCATTGTTGATTAATGTGGATACCTCATCCTTGGCTTAGCCAACTGATGTTGTAAGGGTACAGGTGTGGTGTTGTCGAAAGCTCCAATCTCTTCATGAATTCTGTTGAGATCAGGTTCTTTTGGCTGTCGTTGTCAACAACAAAATGTAGTGGGTTTCCCTTCACCCACATCTGCGAGTGGAAGAGGCACTCCTCTACCTTAGACTCTTCAGGATCCTTTGGTTGAATATGTGCGGTAATAATAGTGGTAGTGGGATTTGCATCAATGATCTTCCTCCCATGGTCTATGACTATGACATTCAGTTCTGAATCGGAATCGGGATCTGATTTTGATGATTTTATCTCAGCCACCAATGACTTTTTTGAGCGACATTCATCAGTGCTGTGCTAAGGGATTTTATGAAATTCACACCACTTCCTGGTTTCCTTCTTTGTCTCTCCATTCCCTTTCTTTTCTTGTGGTGCAGACTGGTTGTCCTTTCCTTGTCCTCTATTCTGCAGGATAGGGTTTCCCTTGCCTTGCTTATGCAGTGGATTTGCAGGTCTGGAGTGTCGCTTGTTCTTTTGTCAAAATTTCTCCTCGATTTTGATAGCTTATCGATAGGTAGATCCAAGTGAAGAGATGTCGAGGAAATCCATCTTAGTTCAGATGTATCGATGTAGACCACTGTGATATTTTAGAATCAGGTGTCGCTCAGAGTCCTTGATACTTAGATTTGTGTGCAAGGTATGAAAGTTGTTGGTGTACTCCGACACCATCTGGTCCCTCTCTTGATTCAAAATGGTCCATTTTGTGTATTGATCATCATAATTTCCTAGAGGTTAATGTTGTTTCTTGACGATATCTATGAAAGAGGCCCAAGTGGGATTTGTCTCAAACATTCCAAACTCGTCTGATGAGTTTTTCTACCAATAAGTACCCCACCAATTTTGGACATGGGGGGCTGTCTTAAGGAGAGAAAAGGTGATCTTTTCCCTGTCGAAGAAATTGTGGACAAAGAAATACCCTTCTAGAACATTTAACCAATTATCTAGGGCATCAAAATTTATTTTTCCTTCAAATAAAGGAATATCAAAGTTAACTTGTACCTTGAATGGGGTTTCATCTCCATAACACTTACTCATTGAAGGTGAATTCACAATTGTCGACATTTGTAGAAGGATTTGGGCGAAACTATCCATCATCTCATTCCTTTGTCGCACGAGGGCTTCCTCGAGCAGTGACTTGATAGGATCTCCTGCTCCATTGTCTCTCTTTTCTTTTGCCATGGGAGGCCATTTGGGATGGCAAGATTGATCAAGTGAAACTAGTTCGAGACCAAACTCTATACCCGGACCTCGTCGGGGACATGCGCCGAGAAACAATCAAAGAGAAGATTGCTCTGATACCACTGATATGGATTAATGCATGAACGAAATGAAATAACATATAAAGAATCATAAATAAATCCATATTGCAAATATAAGAGAGATACAATAAACACATATTCTATTAAATGGCGGAAATATAACAAACTGTAATACAATAGCTAGAATGGTGGTAGCTATCTCTGAGAAGAGATGCGACTGCTACGCTCATCAGTACAAATATGAATACAAAATGATGCCAAAGGGGCCTATTTATAGTAAGAATGATGGAAAGAACATCAAAAATCCAAAACATAACCCTAGAAGATGAACCGTCATAAAGTTTGCGGCCCCAAGGTGGTAAGTTGAACATTCAACTTCCGGGGGTCATAACTTTTGCATACGATCTCCGATTTGGGGCGCTCGATAGCTCATTGGAAATATCTATCCAATATTTATAAATTTCAACTATGGGAAAATATAAATCAAAGGAAACCATTAAGCCACCCGAATTTCCAAAAAACGTTGTTTAGGGCCTCAAAATAGCCCCGAAAGTTTGGGACCCGAAAAACCATAGAAAAATAACTAGGAAACTGCCACAATGGACAATTGTTTTGAGCCAATGGAATAGGTGGGTGGCCACCGATCTTCATCTGGATCAGTCTAGGGGGGTTTTGCATAGCAGGAGGGCTTGGAACATGACTAGGCCCTATGAGGCTGGGAATTCTGGATTAGAGGATTATTTTCTTCAGTTTTTTATAGTATTTTGGAGATTATGCCAAAGTGAGTCTAACAAACATGATTGAAGTTTGTTTGGAGTGATTTCATCCTGTTTCAAATATGATTCTGATTTAGACCTTAACAGAGACTTTTCCAAATTGGTTTCCAACTCAAAACATTGAAAGCTAAAATATTCTTCTTGATTTTGAGAAAATGACCTTTCAGCATGAGAAGTACTTATTTGTTATTTACCACGCCTACCCCTAATCAAAATTTATGGGTTTTTCACACCATATAAGATCTCATAATCAATATTACCTCTAGTATGTGCGCTCCTGGAAGCTAGGATGTCTTCTTCTAAATATATTCTTGAAAATCAATGTGGAGTTTCCACGGAAAATGCACAACCGACCTCAAATGCAAGAACTTCTATTTTCCCACATAAATCTTGTCTTCTTGAATAAATTTTTTGTTCTCCTAGTGCATATTTTAACTCTTATTCCTTGAAAACGATTCCAAGATGTTATCACTCATAATTTAGCCCCGGTTGTGAAAGGAAAACCCCGAGGTAACCACAGAACCAAACTTTAGGAAGAAAGTTGGCTTCTTTCTTTGCAGAGAGGGATCTCTTAATATTAATATCATAGTACATATATGTTTGAAAAATAAACAAAACTTAACAGTGATTGCGGTTGAAACATGTGCTCATTGGGCATGGAGTCATGTAGGACAATAAACATTAACAATGCTATTGCAAAGGAATTTAAACAAAGGTAGGGTAGGTATTTCTTCACAGTAAAAGATATTGTTGTCTGGTGCTAAAGAATAATTTAGAAACAATCCATTAATGTGGGAATCTATCAAGGATGAATCCACTATTAAATTTAGAGGAATAGTCTTTTGAATACTTAAAAGCAATGGAACAAAGCATATTAGTATGAATTCTGAACCACTATAAACTCACTTAAGCAAGAAAAAGATAACAGAATGGAAGCTTATCAAGAAACACATACACATACAATAAATGAAAGTACATACTGAAAATAGAATAACACTTGAATCTCTGTCAAAAGGCCTGCTTAGATCTGAAATTTTATTAATCTTTGGATCTCTGTTACAATACAAGTTCTCTCACGGGTTCCAACCCTTGTTACAATGTAAAATATTGCTTAAATATACAAACATGCTCCATGAGATGATAACTAACTCTATACTAAAAATAGGCAAATAAATGCCTTATTACATTTGTCATTTGGCTGCTGAACTAATAACTTCTTAGGAATAAACTACAAAATGTTAAATAAACTAATATTCAACAGTCTTCAAAAATTCTTCATCAGCGCAACCTGTGCTTAGTTTTTCCAAAATTTTCAACTGTCTTCCACTGATTGACAATTGGTAGATCTAAGCTCACTATTTCCTTTTCCAACACCCTTAATTCCACATGATCCACGAAGGAGATTTCTGGAAGGTGCCCACAAGTAGCTCTGAAAGTATTTAATATCTCAAAATATTCAGATAATTTTTGCACTATTGTTTTTCCAGAAAGAGATTGTTGCATATATTCAAACTTCTTATGGTCTAATATGCACCTGACCAATTGGGCATGATACTCCACTGGAGAGAAACGTTTACCAAAGTGTCCAAATTCTGATGCTTACCAACTACCTTTCTTTCCCAAGTGATGACCGCAATTCTGTCTTTGATCCCTATTGTCTTCAAGTCATCCTATGACAAACCATTCAGGAAACTGATTGTGTTATTTTTTGTATCTATAGGATTTTTGTTTAAAACCTCTTTCATTGCTGTACAACTTTGTCTAGAAACCTGTATGACAATTTCCTTATCTAGGATATAATTAAGATATGGCCTAAGCTTCACTACTTCTGTTATAATCATATCTCAAATAATATGCTTAGCTCCTGGTACAGGAAATTTTCCAGTCAAATGCTTCACTAGTTTGTCATTCTTGTCTAAGAGGTCTTTATATTTATTTTCCATAACCTTTCTCTCCTCCTCTTTCTTCAGGGATGCATTCTCCAAGTTTTTATTTTGATTCTTAAGGCCAACAATTTCTAGATCTCTCAAGCTTACTTGGGACATAGCTTGCACAATGGATTCCTCATTTGTTTCTGCAACCGGTGCAATTATCTGTACCTTAGGTTCTTTTACTTTTTCTTCTATTTCCTTTTCTAACTTAGCCTGTTTTTGCTTGAGGACTTTTACATTCTCAATCAAGAGAATTTTTTCTTTCTCCCATTCCTTTTTCTCCTCTGCAAAACTTAAGATCGTAGCTTTGCAATTTCTTAATTAATCATTGAGCATTTCTTTTTCTTTCTCTAGTTCTGGAATCTTTGAAGCTTGAATGAGATAAGTAGTAGGAATTTTCAGCTTCTTCTTCAACAATTAAATTGCACTCTCTTTTTCTGCAATCAACTTCTGAGTTGCTTCTCCTTTGTTTGTTTTAGTGTCAGTAGTCAACAGATCTACCTCAAGATTTTTGATTTGCTGCAGGTGTGCTTTATTTTCAACCCTCTCTTTTCTCAATTGATTTTCAATCTAGTCTTGGTAGATTGTATCCTAGACAGCTTCAGGGTTGCTTTAAGCAAATCACTATATATGAATTCTCCAATCTACTTATGTAAATGAATAATGTCTAGCACATGGATATTTTCCAAATTCATTCTCATCTCCACCACTTTGTTCTTAGTAGCCACTAAAACGTTCAAAATATTTTGAGCTTGATCCCTAACAGTGACTAGAGAGACATATTTACTTGGGATTTTCCTTACCTCAGCATACAACTTTAGAGATTCATCCATTGATGTTTCTTTGTAATCTCTGTATTTATCAAATAAATCATCTCTAGTCTTGAATTGATCTGTAGACCCCTCAGGAGTCTATGAAAAAGCATACTCCTTTACCTCAAATGCTGCGCCTTTCATCTTCATTTGTTTTTTCTTATCCTCAGTCTTTGCTACTTTTACCAACTCTCCTTCAAATTTAATCTTTTGTTTCTTTAATGTTTTTGAATTGTATTCCTACTCTGTTTCCATAGCATCAGAAAAGGCTCTTTTATTAGTCATTTTTGAGTGACTAGCAATAGGATTAATTACCTCTGCTGCTGGGACAATATCCAATGGATCTTGATGTATAACACTAATATCTTGCAGTGGTGATGTAGAACCTTGTTTCATATCTTCTTCATCTTGCATCAGTAAGGGTTAAGCTGACCAGTTTTCACTTTCAGCTAAACCTTCAACCTCTTGATGTTCGAAATGCTTGTTCTTATTCACTTGCTTCCTTATAGAAATGATGTCATGGGGGTCATAATTTATTGTAGTATTTTCCTGAAATCCCATCTCCTTAAGAAAGATTTCTATTACAAGAAATTCAACTTTTTTTTTGATGGTGAATGGTCCAACCACCCAATGGAACTTGATCTCTGAATCTTTTCTAAAACTTATAAAATGCTCATTCTTAATTATAAGTTTACGTCTGATTAACTCCAATGCAAAAATACTTGGAGTGAGGAATGCAGGTACGATATAAGGTTTATGAGTGAATCCATATACCCTAAAGATTGTGTGTTCTTCCAATAAGAACCAATCACCAATCGTTATGTTTGGTGAAAATTCCAAGGGTTCCTTCATGATTGGCAACAATCTAGGTAACTTGTTCTGGAAAAGGACCTTATAAACTTCAACCATTAAAAATTTCATGTACTTAAAGAAACTCCCGCTGATCTCATATGTTAATACCATCTCTGGTAGTTGTAAATTTTCTTCATTGAAGAAAAGAGACATCCTTACTAAATGAGATTGAAACCTGAAATGCTTTGTACTGTGGAAATTCACTAGCTGAGAGTGAATACTCTTAGCCAAGAATTCATCAAATTTAAGACAAACTGGCTAGGATGACTAGGTTTCAACTTAACTTGGGCTAACTTTGAATAAAAGACTCATTAATAGCTCAATAACATACCTATATGTATCCAGACCTAAAAATTGACTCATTAATTAAATGACCAGTTTAGTTTCTTCATTAAACATGTTAGTATCTACAGGGAAGGACTGATTTTGCAGAGACAAATCTGACCTAAATCAAGTATTGAAAAAGGATTGTTTTAGCTCCAAGGATGATTCACGAAAATACTGAGTTAGGTTTTCTTAGTTAAAATCTTATTGGGATAGGGTAAACAAGGAGAACATTTCAAATGAATCACGAACAACTAGAGCATTGACAAGACACAAGATTTTAGACTTAGTTGAGTCCATAATGAATCTTTCAGAAGAGGAATAATTTGAAGCTCACCACTCAACAAAATATGGAAAGTTTATGGTTTGTTCAGGGTAGAAAAAATGAAAATAGGACCTACATACACCATGTAAGTCTGTACCCTGGTCTTCAAAGGTTTTTATTTTTGTTTTTAACTGGTTAATTGATCCAAAAGAAAACAAGGTATCAAAAACATCACTCTCTTTGTCTTCAAAAACCTCCTCAATTTTCTGGTATTCGAAAGCTTGAACCTCTATTTCCCCTCCACTATCCATTTTTAAATACTCTTTGGTAGGTAAAAATTGGTCTACCTGGTTAGTTGACGGGTGGATGAGAATATGTCTGAGTTGGATTCTTCCACACAAACTGAGTTCTCTTCTTCCAATGCACAAAAAACAAATAATCTTCATCCACATTCTTTACTTTTTATAGTATTTTATGCAATGGAATTCTTTGTTATTTATCATGAAACTTTCCTAGGTGAATATTCCTTTGTTTGTATATCTACTCTCTCTTATCCAATGCCATCGATCTTGATCATTGTTTATCCTTACATTTCCAATTCTGCTTCCCTATTTATCTTTATCCTCCCTGCAATTATTGGCAGTAGATTCCTTCATAACCGTAGATGCATTAGCTTTTGTTTACCACTATAGATCCTTTCCTTAATTTGCCATCATCCAAAAAACTATAAATAACCTACATATTTCATCAACGGACTTGCAAGTAACCCTTGATATTATTCTCCATAAATGTCAACCATCGATCAATTTCGACCTTTATAGATTCCGCTGAACTCCAATTGTACAAACAATATGCGCATTTCTACAGTGGACTTAATTTCTATAGTAGATCTTTAACACTCTCCATCTTAGCTTTTGTTCACTATTTCCCTTTAACTTATTCCATTGGGCCTCATCATGGTTCTATCCGTGCATCTTACAGTAGCGAAATATCCTTCGACCATAGATCTCATCATTCTTAAATCTCAACCCTCGATCATGTGGTCCCTTTAACACATTCTGCTAATTTCAACACCTTATTAATCTGCGCAACTTGTATCAACATGATGATCCATAACAGTTGATCTCATTCAAGCATCTATTTTCATTGTTGATTTATGTGGGCTATACAATTTTCCAATGATTCCCAATTCAACTTCCTTTGTGCATGTTCACTAAGTGGAATATTTATGGGTTGTAGATCACATTCCTATTTAGATCTCCACATTTGATCTATGAAGTGTGTAAGTATACTTTTCTGCACTAGTTCCACTAGAGTAATCGTTCACAGCCGTAGATCTATCTTACCTTTTTGCATGAGCGTAGATCTTGGCCCCCCTTTACACCATTTCTCTAGCTTCTGAAAATTATTTTCTTGCGCATCTCTCGCTAGAAGATAAATCGACAACCGTAGATCTTCCCATCCACAGATCTACACCATTGAAACCTGTCACATGATAGCATAGGTGAGTATTTTGATTTAAGCTTATTTAATAAAACTTAACCCATGTTTTTCTCAAAACATATAGATTTTAACCTTGAAACAACCCCCTTTATCATTCTTTAAGCACCTTAAAGCATACCTTTAGTCATATCATGAAATTCTCCACACCACACCTTCTTTTTTCTAAGTCCTGCCTCTTTCCAAATCCTTAACCATAAATGGTACTAACAAGTAGTTTTTCCTCTAGGTAACCCAAACTGTAAGGTAAAAACCATCAAACCTGTTTAGATATACTTTAGGAAATATATGCAACATTTTATTATTATTATTATTAGGAAAGGGTGGATTAGTGGGATTCTCTCCTCTTAGGGATGATTCATAAATGGTAAGTTCCACCTATGGATCTCACTAGTTGGACACATTATGCTAAAACTGAGATACAAGCTACTAAGTTGTTGTTTGATGTTTGCAAGTTGAGAGACCTTACTTTATAGGGATTGTATCTTAGAAACCAATGCGTTGACCATAGAGCTGATCTCAGAAACTGTGTATTTAAGTAGAGTGAATTTGTTGTCTAGTTTGGTAAATTCCATTTTGTATACTTCTACATTGGAATAGGTATAGAGGAAGTATTTATTATTGCTATCTCATAATAGGATGGAGAATAATCATAATGTATAGGAACATTTAAATATGTATTCAATGTTGTTACTATTAATAAACTTGGGATTTTGAAAAGATAACTGTGAGCATGATATTTAGCATTTGTGTTCCTTGAGACAATTATTTATGTACATTTTTGGCTATGGCATTCCTTACTATACCTGTTAAAAAGTCAATGCTAACTTGATGATGGAATGAAACTACAAGTTTGTGTTTTAGCTCTATATACCACATGTGCCAAGTTTAAAAAAAAATGGTACATGTCATACAAGTAAAGAGAAATTGAAGTGGATTCTAACTTGGATTAGATTTCTATGCTCTAATAAATGGATTTTTAAATTTGATCATGTAAGCGAGGGATTTCAGAAAAACATAAAAATCTCTTTTTTCCACCAGATTTTGTAGATCATTTTCTAATGGACATGCATGTAAGGATTTAAATTTTTTTTTTTTGATAACTTTTGCATGATTTTCCACTAGGGAATCCCCTTGTTTGTTGTAGCCATGCTAAACGCTTGGTTTAATTTAAATCTTTGTCGATAAATGACATATATCAAACATGTATAGTTTGATAAATATTCCATCACAAAGATCATAAATATGTTTTTATATGATATGAACTCTTCTACAACAATGTACATGAATCGTATCACTCCAGATTCCATATTTTTAAGAATAGAAGCTTCACCACTTGGTGGATTCTATGCTATCAATTGTCGAGGAAAAATGTTTCTCGCAACTATCATTGAAGCAACTATTGTGCCTTTTGTTATTGAATAGGTAAGGTTTGTTTGTTTGTTTTTTAATGTAAGTATTAGACTTTAGATTTTGTTTAAGGTTTTCTATATATTAATGATTTTTCTTCTTGTATTTTTGCAGCCAAATAATCTAAAAATTACTATGAATCTTGCTAAAAGAGGAAACATATTAGAAAAATTGATAAGCATTTTTACAACTTCATAGTAAATAATGGAAGTTTGTACATTTAAGCTGTATGATGGACCACTTTTCTGCATTATCTATGAAGTGCATCAATTTTTTCTATGAATTTATTTAGTATTAGTCAACCTAGTATAAGTTATGGTGTAAAAGAAATGGTCCACAAAGTTTCCAAGCATACAGAAGGGCCACATGACATGTGTTAGCACTCAGAATCGCACCTAAAGGTTGCAGGAAGGCGGACCCCGAGGTAACAACAGAACCGCTTTAGGAAAGGGAGCTGGCTTCTCCGTTTCTAGAGAGGGATCTCTCACAAATACATAAAAGGCGAGATTATTATGTCACGAGATGAATTTCAGATGTTGGAGGTGGAAATGAGGCGAGATATATTAGGCAATTGAGTAAAAAAATACCAAGAAACATAGAGCAGTCTGCGTAGATAATATCCGCAAGAGCAGGATAATACTTCGATCACGGTCAATATGTTAGGGTTTGGTGATAAATGAGGAAATATTTCAGCCCATTGATGTGGAGCACCACAAGGGTGAGTTCTACACCAACTTTGGAAGAAATGTCTGGTAGACATCCAAAACAACGGCCATAGCATGGGAACATGAATTCTAAACCGTTATACACTATGTAAAGGATGCGAAGAAAACATAATGCAAAGAGGAAATAGGAAGTACATGCACATAAGGAAAGAAAATCACAAACTGCAACTAAGAAATACACAATAATTATTACATCCAAAAGTCGGTATCCGACTCTGTTTCTTGTATTAATGGGTTAAATTACATAAGAACCAAAACCTCTCAGGTTCCAACCAAAACCAACAATACTTTCTCCCTCAGCAGGGAGTGTATTTAATAGTGCTTCAGGCCCCTGAGACTAACCTCGAAATAGGGCAAGAAGTTGGTTACAATCATGATCAAAACTCTAACAAACTAGAACGTGGCACCTCTGTAACACCTCGGTTTTGACCCCGTTTGCATTGAACATATATGATGTATAAGTATGGTAATTAATCATGGTGTGGAGGTAGGAAAACGCCCCACCATTGATTTTCCTATTATGTTTCGGCGATGTTGATGGTATTTTGTGCTAGCCAGGCATGTTGTAATGTCGGACACCATGTACATATGCAAAATGAATCAAAAGACCTACAACCAGCTATGTCGATGCAACAATAATGACAAGGGCATGATTTCCTAAGGTTAAGGGTGGGGGGATGTCTAAGCCTTGGGAGCCATTAGGGAACAACCAAGTGTCAAGCAGTGAACCATCTAGCTTTCAACCACCTTTCTGTCTTATTCACCTTGTTATCTCCCAAAATAAATTTATTTTCAATAATTTCACTCATACAATTTATTTTTGATAGGATGAAGATTTTAAGTCATATTATGAAATATATTGGGATGACTAACAAATTTGGGGTATCTGATGTTCTGTTATTTGAAAAATTTGAAATTTTTAGCTTTCACTGGCTTAGGTGAGTTTTCCAACAGAGCATTAGCCACCGAAAATCTTTGGTTTCGGTAGCTTATTGAGTATTTGCAGGAGGACATTAACCACATAAACCAAATGAGATACGTTTTTGGAAAGGGAAACTTTCGATGGCTTGGGCGAACTTTCAAATAGTTCATTAGCCACCGAAAGCCCTGCCTTTCGACAGCTAGATAATGAGATCCGAAAAGACAGTAAATCACCAAAATCTCGTTATGCATGTTCTTTTGGAAAGAAATTTTTAGTGGCTTGGGAAAACGTGGCAGTGGTTCATTAGCCACTGAAAGCTCAGCTTTCGATAGCTAGCAAACAAAACCCTAAATATTGATTAACCACGTAAAAGGCACAGTGAGGAGGACTCGCTCAAAAAACTCAAAACACAGGTTTCTATGGCTAAGAGTGGTTTCAAAATGGTCTCTAATCCACTGAAAGTAGACTTTCAACAGCTAAGACCAAAATTTTAGGGTGCTCTAAGCCATCGAAATTGGTGTTTTACTGTGAAAATGCATCATTTTAAAATAGTGATTCTGAGTGACTGGAGAATCATTTTACAAAACACTTGGAGGCTTTTTTTCCTAACATGTCAGAAAACAATAAAATCTCTTATTTTTCCTCCAGGTATTTCATATTAGGAGAATCAAATCCATCTTTGAGCCCTAATTTTCGGATCTCAGAATTTCCCTATTTTACATGTGTTTTTGAAATACATATTTCTGGAAAATGGAAACGAATTTCAAGAACTTGAGAGAGGTTGTTTCTCACAAAACACCAATATACAAAAACCTCTTTCAATTTATACACATGTGTCACAGGTGTGGAGAAACAAATGTATCTATGAGCCCCATTTTTCAGCAGTTTGTTTAAATTTTTAGGGCAAAAGTTGACCTAATAGGGCATGTTACAGCAGAAAAATGAAGAGTTTACTTCACCAACACTTGGGAAAGATTAGGATGAAGTGTAAAAGATGAAAGTTGCTGAAGTGCACCATCAAAGGAGGTCTGTTCCAGTTTTGGGGATACATCAAAGAGGAGAGGGTCACAAAACTCTACCTATTTTAACCAACAGTGGCTCATCCATTATAAGACCAGTTATAGCTTTCCTCTAGTACTCATTGCAGTCATCAAAAGGTTCAAAGAGTGAACAAGTGTTAGAGTTAGTTAAACTAGTAGTTAAATTAGGTTTTCTGACCTAATTTTGCAAAAACATTAATTTTATCTATTTTTAGTAAAATAGATCCAATTTTTCATGATTTGAATATTTTTGTAAAGGCTATAAAGCCTAAGACATAGGTTATAGAAAAGGTTCGAATTCGGGGATTTGTAGACCATTACCATTGTAAAGCTTCTCATATTGCTCATGACCTAATATAAGCTCTTTTGCTATCATATGTTCAGCTTCCATTTCTTGTCTATTCTTTGCTTATGCTTGAATGTGTTATTCAGGTTTATTTAGGTTAATTGATGTCTAATAATTGTCATCCTATTGGCATATTGATGATTTGAATTATAAGTACCTTCCTTGTTATGATTAGACATTTATATATATCTATTTTATGTATGAATCTACCAGCATGATAAGTTCTCCATCTTTGCACCATATTATCCAACCTTTGAAAGTGGTAGTTAGAAGCCTTATCCTTGATTGAGATTCATGCATGTCTTGAGAGTGTGAGGTCCTGTAGGTCACCTGATTTGATCCAATTAGGAAAACCATAAAAGCATTTAAGTTACCAGGAATTCTCGATCTGCAACCTAGAGGATTTTCCTAGAGTGATAACAAATTGGCGCCATTGCCGGGGAGAGGAGACTGAATCTCAGCTTCCCTGGGAGACGACATAGATCCTACTTTGATGATAGACAAATTTCGGACACTATTCTAGTTGTAATAATCTATCTGGCGACTCCATTGGAATAAGGTGGCTTCAAGAAGACCAAGCACCAGAGAAAACCCTAAAGGGCCACCAGTAACACCTGTTTCAGATCCAGAAGAGATTCTAAAAAGAGCTAGGGTTTCACTAAGACAGACCTCCAGAGCTACAATGGGAGCTACATTAGGTATTTCCAGAGGTATTTATGATTTTATATCAAATAGATCTCCATTGCAATATTCTTATGTTGAAGCATCTAGTTCTCAGAAGTTTATAAGTAAATCAGAAAATTTTAGGGTTGAGGAATCTTCAAGCACTGCTGGTTGTGAAGATCTCATTCCTGGCAACTCCATTGAAGAACTATGGCTCCGTGAAGGGCTCATACCAGATCAAATCAAGAGAGGCCACCAGAAACACCTTTTGCAGATCCAGAGAATATCATCAGAAAAGGAAGAGCTCTACAAAGGAAAACTTCCAGAGCAACAAGGACATCTAGATCAGATTTGTTGGTAGAGGGAGAATAAAACCTAGCCCTGCTGCTAGAGCAGATTTGCAAAGACTTCTATTTCCCTGATCCATCTGAATTTAATAAATCTCCACTGGGGAGGACCCGGTTGATAAAAGATGAAGAGGATGAATTCAAAATCTAGGTACCAGTTCATCAGTTTACTTTATGAACTACTGCTATTTTTTATCAACTCCTTTATACTTTTCCCTTCACATGTTAAAAGAATCATCCTATGTTTTATACATTCTAAAGATTATCAACCATCTTTTATAAATCCATCTGTAGAAGAATATTTGCAGCCTACTTGTATTGTAGAAAGTGAATCAGTCTTTGTGCCGCAGCTCATTTATAAAAATGACCTCTGTATCCAAATTCCTTCTAAATCTGATCAGCCATGTAACCTTGAAGAAACCAAAACTNTCCATAACCTTTGAACCTTGTTAGCAGATTATTATCCCTCATGATCAGCCCATAGCATTTCAAATCAAAATCAGGATGAATATGTTTAAGCCATTAAAATTGACCTCATGTCTTCATCCTTATCCTCTTGACTGTTATGAATATCTCCCTTAGTTTTCTAGAGAGAATCAAGCTTCAGCTGAAAGTCACTTGGAATCTTTTGAAGATTTTATTGACCGTTTTCATATTGTTCATGAGGATGTAATCATGATATTTTTCTCTAAATTGTTGATTAGAGATGCTGCTATATGGTTCAAGAGTTTAAGAGATGAATCCATTGGCTCTTGGATAGAATTCACTGATGCCTTTTTGAAGCATTGGGGTGAGAACAAATCTCTAGTTGATTTGTATCTTGCTGATTTCTATGCTTTGAAGAGAGAGGAAGATGAAACTTTTCCTATCTTCAATCGAAGATTCTACAACACTTATTGTGATATGCCTTTGGAGATCCAACCCACAGAGACAGTTGCCATGATATATTATGTGATCGGACTACATTCAAAACTTGCCCTTCTTCTGCTAGAAAGTAAATCTTCATCATTAAGCATTATGTTTGAAGATGCTTTAGAGGTGGAGGAAACCATTTGTGCTTCAAGGAGCATCCCAGAGCAGCTTGATTTTGAAAACCATCATCTACCTAAGCCAGATAAATATCAGCATGATTCAGATTTTGAACAGGAATATTATGAGTCTGAAGCAGATTTGGAACAACAGCAAGCATGTGAGCTCTTTTTCAGATTTAGAATTAGATTCTTCAATGTTTGCAAAGTACTCCCAAGACATGTATGAATTTGAACTTTATAATCAGTTTACAAACCAGGATGAGCCTATGATAATTGATGATTATATAGTCAATTATATGTTTTCAACTAATCTTTATTCATATGATGAAAACCTTGTTTTATCATCCTATTGTGAGCACTATTCTCAAAAGGAAAGTTTAATGATTGATGATCAAGATCTGATCATAAGAGAACAATAAGGTTCAGATCAGCTGTTGAGCTTGCATTTTGATCCGACAAAGGTTGAGCAGTCCACATTCAACATTGACATCAGTGAAGGAAAAGATAAAAAACATAAAAATGTATTTCATGTTGGATTTTATGACCCTGTTGCTGACTATCTGGAACTTATGAGAAGCATAGATATCAAAATATTTTCGTCAGATGATATCTGGTTCTGTCACCCTTTGAAACTACATTGCTGCATGTTATGGTTTCATTTATTTTTTGGGTCAAGATCAAGGATAAGTTCAGCAGATCAGTTTATGACATGGCTTCATTGGAAGCATGATGTCATGTGATAAGAAGCCTCTATTGATTAGAATTAGGAGTAGGAATAGATAGGAAAATAATCTCTTAATATGAGTAGATAAGTCATTTTCAGTTGTTTACATGAATAAGCAAAGCGAGCTACAGGCAGTTTGCAGCGGATCAGTGATAAAAGACAAATGACTCCATGCCCAATGGAACACTAGATGATAGCTTTAATTATTCTTTTCCAGGAAAGGAATTTTGGTCTGGGGTTCTTGGGACCTCACAGGGAGGTTCCCATCCCCGAGTAGCAACCAGATGTTATCTCCCAAAATAAATTTATTTTCAATAAGTTCACTCATACAATTTATTTTTGATAGGATGAATATTTCAAGTCATATTATGAAAGATATTGGGATGATTAACAAATTTGGGGTATCTGATGTTCTGTTATTTGATAAATTTGAAATTTTTAGCTTTCAGTGGCTTAGGCGAGTTTTCCAACAGCTCATTAGCCACCAAAAAGATTTGGTTTCGGCAGCTTAATGAGTGTTTCCAGGAGGACATTAACCACCGAAAGCAAATGAGATACTTTTTTGGAAAGGGAAGCTTTCGGTGGCTTGGGTGAACTTTCAAATAGTCCATTAGCCACCAAAAGCCCTGCCTTTCGACAACTAAACAATGAGATCCAGAAAGACAGTAAATCACCGAAAGCTCGTTACACATGTTCTTTTGGAAATAAATTTTCGGTGGCCTGGGTGAACGTGGCGGCAGTTCATTAGCCACCGAAAGCTCAGCTTTTGGCAGCTAGCAAACAAAACCCTAAATACCGATTAACCACCTAAAAGGCATAGGGAGGAGGACCTGTTCAAAAAACTCAAAACACAGGTTTCCATGGCTAAGCGTGGTTTCAAAACGGTCTCTAAGCCACCGAAATCATACTTTCAGCAGCTAAGACCGAAATTTCAGGGTGCTCTAAGCCACCGAAATTGGCGTTTTACTATGAAGAGGCATCATTTTAAAACGATGATTCTGAGTGACCGGAGAATCATTTTGCAAAATGCTCAAAAATGGTTTTCCTAACATGTCAGAGAAAATAAACCTCTCTCATTTTTCCTACAAGTATTTCATATTGGGAGAATCGAATCCATCTCTGAGCCCTAATTTTTGGATCTCGAAATTTCCCTATTTTACACGTGTTTTTGAAATACAGATATATGGAAAATGGAAACGAATTTCAAGAAACTGAGAGAGGGTTTTTCTCAAAAAACACCAATATACAAAAACCACTTTCAGTTTATACATAGGTGTCACATGTTTGGAGAAATAGATGCATATAGGAGCCCCATTTTTCAGTAGTTTGGCCAAATTTTTAGGGAAAAAGTTGACCTAACAGGGCAGGTTACAATAGAAAAATAAAGAGTTTACTTCACCAACACCTGGGCAAGAGAAGGATGAAGTGTAAAATCTGAAAGTTGCTGAAGTGCACCATCAAAGGAGGTATGTTCCAGTTTTGGGGATACATTAAAGAGGAGAGGGTCACAACACCTTACCTATTTTAACCAATAGTGGCTCATCCATTAGAAGACCAGTTACAACTTTCCTCCAGTACTCATTGTAGTCATCAAAAGGTTCAAAGAGTGAACAAGTGTTAGAGTTAGTTAAACTAGTAGTTAAATTAGGGTTTCTGACCTAATTTTGCAAAAAAATTAATTTTATCTATTTTTAGTAAAACATATCCAATTTTTTAGGATCTGAATATTTTTGTAAAGGCTATAAAGCCTAAGACTTATGTTATAGAAAAGGTTTGACTTCAGGGATTTGTAGACCATTACTATTGTCAAGATTCTCATATTGCTCATGAGCTAATATAAGCTCTTTTTCTATCACATGTTCAACTTCCATTTCTTGTCTATTCTGTGCTTATGCTTGAATGTGTTATTAAGGTTTATTCATGTTAATTGATGTCTGATAGCTGTAATCCTATTGTCATATTGATGATTTGAATTATAAGTACCTTCCTTGTTATGATTAGCCATTTAGATATATCTATTTTATGTATGAATATGCCAACATGATAAGTTCTCCATCTCTGCACCATATTATACAACCTCTAAACAGTGGTAGTCAGAAGCCTTATCCTTTATTGAGTTTCATGCATGTATTGAGAGTGTGAGGTCCTGTAGGTCACATGACTTGATCCAATTAGAAAAACCATAAAAAAATTTAAGTTACCAGGCATCCTCGAGTTGCAACCTAGAGGAGTTTCCTAGAGTGATAACATACCCTTCCTTGTCTCATCCACTAATCATTTTAATTCTTCTAGAGTTGGTTGGGTAGTTATTACCCTTCGGAAATGTATGCATGGGAAGTCATGTGGTTGGAAGGACTGCCAGTCCTTTTCCCACATGCATACTCCACCAAGGGAGTGCATGCAGTCCTCACAAGGGGGGGGGGGGGGGATAGGGGGCATTGAACGATCACAGGGACACTCGTTTTTCCTCATGCAGAGAAGGCATTCAGGTCGCTCTCCTTCTCTGCCAAGGATGTGTGTAGTTCTCTTCATGTTTTGGTCTGGTTTTGAATCACTGGACATTGGGGGAGCCTGTGTATGTGTCAGAAACCTTCACGATAGAGGTCGCATTCCTTCTTCTTATGCAGGAGAGAAGTAGTGGTTGTCATCTGTGTGAATTTGGTTTGCTGTGGGTTTGTTGTTGAGTCATTTTGGCCACGATAGGGCCATAAACGACTTTGAGTTCAAATCGCTCAGTCTAGGCTGTGTATACCTAGTTTCCTTTCTGGTTTTTCTCTACAGCGATGCTTCCCTCAAATCCCATAGCTGCGTTTTGCTGTGTATTTTGTGGTTGTGGGTCTTGGAATTTTTGGGAGTGGAAATGGAACCTGAGCGTGCTTGATAAACCTAGTGGTGTAGGTCCATAGTCCTTCAGTGAGCCCGCTAGCTTAGCAACCAGTTTCTCCAGTTCCCTAAATAGCTTTCTAAACCCATGGTATTGGCCGGATTATGACCTGATAAACCCAACTGTGTTGCCTTGGCTGAGTTGTATACCACTGGTTATGTGTGAGCCTGCTAGTTTCCCATAAACCCTATGGAATCATGCCTAGCTCGGGGGTGGTAGTGTTGCTGAGAGATTGATGAGCATACTGGCCTACGATTGGGTGGAACTTTGTAGCGACATATCTGGTTGTGGGGAAAGCTTTCCTAAGATAATTATTCTTGTGCTTAAATCCTTGCAACTGTATTATTTTATGAATGAACATGATGAATGCTTATATGTTGTGAATGTATGATGACATGCCTTGCTTCTGCTGTATGTTAAAGAAATCATGCATCTGCACATGTATATTATTTGTGTACCATTAAAGCATTTTCATTAGCATGTACTTCCATATATTTTATTATGTACATGTTTATGTTCATGGGGCTTGTTTAGCCTGGGTGCTTAGTTATCATGTTGAGTCACATCCTCTTTGCCGATCGGAGGGTCGGGGACGTGACAGATTGGTATCAGAGCTTATAGGTTACAGTTTTGGGCCTCAATGGGCCAAGTTAAAACAACTGACATACTCAGCCTCAGAATTATCCCTATGTTCAATAGTCAACAGACAGAGAAAAATATTCAAATTTTTTTAAGTATAAAATTCTCTCCTTGGCGGCTGAGAAATCTTGAGAGGAGTCGCTATAGTGGCCAAGATGGCCAAAGTGGAGCCACAAGAGCTGCTGAATATTCCCTTTCATGTCGATGTGGCGAGCAAAACCCAAGATTTTAGCCGCTAAATAAGGAATACAAATGTCTAAGTGTTGGTGGTGGCAGGGAAAAGAAGATCGGGGCCGCAGTTGCAGGTCGGAGTTGGGGAAGGAGCCACTATGATGGATGGAAGTCAGAATCTGAGACGTAATGGCAGGAAAAAGTCGGGATTTAGGCCACACCGATGGGTGAAACCCAAGTTTGTTGCCGCTAAGGAAGAAAGAAATTTGTCTAAGTATTGACAGTGGTGGAAGACAAAAGAGTTTTGGGCTGCAACGACGGAAAGGAAATGAAGAGTTGAGCTGCTATGGTGGGAGGAATTCGAAGAAGGAAGCTGCTACACAACGGAGAAGAAAATAAGAAGTGAGTTGGGGCAGCGGCTGGAAGTTGGAAAGTCTTTCGGTGTGGCACAGGGAAGCCACAAGGGGGTGAGCTCCCTTGACCCCCGTCGTCCCCATGAGATAGTTGTCATGTGAAAGAAAATTTTGTGTTTTGGGTAAAGTTGTCAATGTGTGATTTTTCCAGGTAAAGGTAAGTAATTATGACTTATGTAAATGTTGTGGCTAACAGTTGTGTCACTAACACAGGTTGCAGAACTTTGGTAATGTAATTTTTACACCCGAAGTCAGAATTGAGCATGTGGATAGGCATTGGAAAGCTTATCCGGCAGAGAAAAGTGGAGAATCACTAGAGTCTGAATGAAGTTTTCGTATATCATAAATGTTTAGAGCTGAAAAGTGCTAGTGGTTGTTTTGACAAAAAAATGGTTGTTGTCAATATGGACAAATTCCTAGAATTACATGGCTAGAAGTAGCATGTAGGGATATTATGCATAAGTATATGTATTGAATTGTTGTTTAATGGGAAAATCATAGCTAATGATTCCTTGTGCTCTTTCTAGAGACTATGAAATTGAATTAGATATTATGTGGAAGAGGAATCCCATGCAAAGAAGAGGGATTGGAATGGGAAAATTCCTTAACCCCTCTCTTGCTAGCTATATTTATATTTTATAATCTTTGTGTACATAAGATTATGGCATGGGAATTATAAAAATGAAGAGATTAGATGGATGCCATGAATATGTACTAGTTAGCATATTCATAAAAAATGCACAGTGCATGAGAATATGTTTCTGCATGCATAAGGTATTACATATTGATAAACATAGTGGGATTTTACATATGCGATGAACCACTGATGGTAAATATTGAGGTTGATAATCAGTATTGGTGTTGGTATTGGTGGTAGGACCAATGACAACAGGAGCATGATTGAAGATGTGGATGATGTTGTTGCATGTGACTAGCAACCTTATGAAGGAGAGGATAAGGAAACAGATCCATGCTCAAGAAGTTGGTGGGCGAATTCTACAATCTTCTGTAAGAGACCAACTAATCAGGTAACATCAAGGGTGTGAATGGGAGCCATGTAGGTAATGGTTTAATTATGGTGATTGCATAAGTAATGAAAATGGATTGGGTAAGAATCCTTTGAGCCATATTTAGTAATCATAGAATGGTATGCATTTAAGATTGAAATGCATTCATGTGAATGACACACTGCCCTAGTGTGGTGGAGCATGGAGTGGTGAAGGAAAAGAGGTCTCATACCATGTGGCTGTTTGGAAATTTAGACTACATTCATATAGAAATCTCTCTCTCTCTCTCTCTCTCTCTATATATATATATATATATCATGCCCTGTGTATGTTGTTATGAGCTTAACAACCCAAAAACAAGTGAGGACTGGCGGTATTGATTATAGTAATACATCCTATATGAGGTAGTCATGGTTAGGCCATAATATGTTTGAATGCATAGTATTCATCAATCAATACAAGGTAGCATTGAGTGGATATGCATTAAGAGATTTTATAAATCTTGTAGTTATGCATTGAGTGGATGCATATGAAAACTTTGAGTAAATGTTGTAAATGTGCATGCATAAGTGTGGGTGCACATGTTGTGATGTATTACATGAATGCATGGGGATGGTGCATGTGTTATTGCGAACTAAATAATGAATGAAATGAGGTATTGATGTAGAATAGTAAGTACACGAAGAGGGTAGTCATGATTGATGGGTTGCCAGAATGCTCTATGGAAGGGAAAAGTTGTATAAATGATATGACTGTGAAATAATGGGTATCTAAAAGTTTCATTTAAACTGCATAAATGATGAGGTTGTACCTTGCAATTTAGTATGATACTGATTCACGTGAAGTAAATGAGTGTGGTGATATTGATATGTTAACACCTGGAAGTGTTTGAATTCTAGAGTGTTATAATTCTGAAAATGCTTCAGTAATTGTTGCAGCAATGAAAATATTATATGCATAGAGACTTACAAAGTGTTTCGTTGATTGAAATTCAGATTTCAGGTAGATTGTTTTGGGTATGGAAATGTAGGTAAGTCCATGAAGAAGGCTGGAATCTACCAGGTGAAAGAGTCAAACCTCATGAGAAGAGTCTCATGGTTGTAAAAATAGTTTATGTGCTGAACGGATTGTCAATTTGGACTTGTAGATTTCAGATTTGAGAATTCGCTGATAATTACTAATCACCGTTGGCTTGCATAGAATTGTGTCAAGAGGACGTGTTGGATGTTCATGTTATGCTAGTAAGTATAAATTCAAAATAATGGGAAGAGTGGTGCCACTTACAAGAGATAAACAATATGAGGATAGCATTATTTCTAAGCAAATCAATTTCTGTAGTAGACAGAGTTGCAAATTCATATAGAATTTAATTATTAGTGCCATTGATTGGTTAGGGGACAATCCGATTTGAATTGTATTGTTAAATGATGTTGACTATTTGGATACTTGATAAATGTGCCAGGAATACCCATTGCAGGTAGACCATGTGAGAGGGCTTGCAAGAGCCAAACTTCATGGGAAGGATCCCATATCTTGGAAATGGGTTTCGGGTGAAACTCCATTGGATATTTTGGTAATGTCCAAAATGCACTACAGATTGGTAAAAAATATGAGTGATATGGTAAAGATTATGTCAGTAAGACATATGTGGGATATGGAACATAAAAAGGAGTTGGGATGGCAAATCGAGGGACTGTCAACTCAGAGAAGGGATCCCCCATTCCCCATTAATGAAGAAAGACTGCATCTGCAAATGGATAAGTGTTCCGTGACCTTAGCTAAGAATATGCATGTCTAATTGTTAGATTCAATATGCATAGCATGTTTTGATTTTATTTCCATTACAACAGATTGCTTGAGAAGGGTGCACACTTTCCCAATGTTGGGTCATGATAGGGTTTTCAATATTGACTACACCCTAGGGAGTGGACGCATTCCCGGTGTTTCAATACTTGAATAGTGAATGTTATGAAATATGGTTACAGTTTTAGAGCAATAACGCTGATGAGTTTTCTTATACTACTTTTGTTGTCAGGCTAAACATATGCAATTTGGTGTTGCACACTAAAAGAAACAAAAAAAAAAGGTTTTTGTGAGGGGTTGTGGTGTAAGGGTTGATATGTATATAGGGATGTTGTGGGGATTTTGATGAGGGGTTGTGAAGGTGTTATTGAAATGAGGTTTTTATATTCCTAGGGCTCCATAGTAGAGCCTTGACCTGGAAATTGTTGTTGTGAACTTTCCTTCCAATTCGGCATAAAGGTGTACTGGTTGGACATTAATTATTTGATGTTGTGGACATCCTTCATGTTGGCCTAACATCCAAGTCCATAGGCGATCCCAAGGCTTGCAAAGCAGGACCCTGTGGACCAGAGAAGAAATGCGCAATGCAGACAAGCATTTGGTTATCTTGCAGATTATTGCTTATGAATATACATATTTATATGATTTGGTCATGATGTTCTAAACTCCTGTTTAGAAATAAACCCTACGAGAATAAACTAAACATGTGAATCGATTCAAGGTTTGAGTGTAGGTATTGCTGGGAGCCAGGACTATGAAGGCATCATAGAGATGCATGCGGACATGTGACTGTCCTAAAGAGCTCAACATGAGAAGTAATGAAGAAGGTGCTAGTGATATTGTGTGGGTCCTAACAACCAAGAGTTGTAGACAAACCATGTGGAGGGACTCCATGGTTGAGGGGTCTGGAAGAGACCATAGACACTAAGTGTCATAACCCAGAAGGGTTGGTCAAACATTCATGATAAAGTGAAATAGGCTAGGAGTAGGAAAACCACAGTGGTGGTGTGGGTTCCAGAATGGAACAAGATGAAGAGGAGAAAAACTCTTATTGCTCTCTCCTTCCTTTTTATTTATTGATGCATTATAAAAACATAAAATTATTGAATGCATGTATGGCTGAAAGTAGAATGTGTTTAATTGCTTGAAATAAATTGTGAATGCTGAGGTAGTGAATTCACCGTCAAATAATGGACATGAATGAGTTCATGTACCTGTTGGGGAAGCATGAAAGTCTCATGGATAAAACTCGGACCACCCATGTCAACTAAGCAATTAATTGACTGCTTATAATGTTTATATTTTGCTTGACCTAACAGAATTACAATGATGAATTCCACAGGCGAGTAAAGTGAAAGCAAGTGGTGCAAATTGACCATGGTAGCAGACCAAAGGCTATTTGACTTGGCTAGAAGTCTCCTTCAAACAATTTCCAAGACCCAAGAAAATATTGGAGAGATTCTCAGGATACAGAAAAGGCATAATGAGATGAACCACAAGGTTTTGCAGGATTCTATTTGTCTGCAAAGGGAGGTAAAAAGCATTATGAAAGAAATCAGTAAGGGAAAGGAAGGTGGATCAATGAAGAAGAATTCGTCCAAGCGACCCATTAAGAAATGTTCCAGGAATGAAGACTCAAAGGAAATTGAGCAGGCAAAGATGGAGCAGCCAGTAAAATGATGGGAATGTGGAGGACATCATTATCGCCGGGACTGCCCAGAAAGGGAACATCAAGAGGGTAACAACCATAAGGTTCCCATACTTGTGGATGAGTTGAAAGCTCAGAACCAACAGGAGAAGCTTGTGGAAGCCAAAGGACTTGGTCTTGAAAGTTTAGAGTAAATGATAGAACGCAGGATAGATCTGCAAAATTTTGAAATTTTGGATGTGTAAACTTTATAAATATTCCTAAGTATTAGAGCACTGAGGCGATGCCAGTGTAGCTTTTTGTTTGTTCAAGTTTTGTAAAGCACTGAGGACAATGCTATTAAAGGGGGAGGGGAATGTAACACCCCAGTTTTGACCCCATTTGCATTGAACGTATATGATGTATATGTATGGTAATTAATCATGGTGTGGAGCTAGGTAAACACCCCACCATTGATTGCCGTATTATGTTTCGGCGATGCCGATGGTATTTTGTGCTAGCCAAGAACGTTGTAAGGTCAGACACCCTGAACATATGAAAAATTAATCAAAATACCTACAACCAGCTATGTTAATGCAACAATAATGAAAAGGGCATGATTTCCTATGGTTAAGGGTGGGGGGATGTCTAACCCTTGGGAGCCATTGGGGAACAAACAAGTGTCAAGAGGTGAACCATCTAGCTATCAACCACCTTTCTATCTTATTCACCCTTCCTTGTCTCATCCACCAACCATTTTAATTCTACCAAAGTTGGTTGGGTAGTTATTACCCTTGGGAAACATATGCATGGGAAGTCGTGTGGTTGGAAGGACTGCCAGTCCTTTTCCCACACGCATACTCCACCAAGGGAGTGCATGCAGTCCCCATGAGGGGGGGGGGGGGGGGGGGGCATTGAAAAATCACAGGGACACTCATTTTTGATTATGCAGGGTAGGAATCCAGGTCGCTCTCCTTCTCTGCCAGGGTTGTGTGTAGTTCTCATCATGTTTTGGTCTGGGTCTGAATCGCTGGACGTTGGGGGAGTCTGTGTATGTGTCAGAAACCTTCACAATAGAGGTTGTATTTCTTCTTCTTGCGTAGGATAGAAGTTGTGGTTGTCATCTGTACGAATTTTCTTTGCTGTGGGTTTGTTGTTGAGTCGTTTTGGCCATGATAGGGCCATAAACAACTCTGGATTCGAATCGCTCATCCTAGTCTGTGTATACCTAGTTTCCTTTCTGGTTTTTCTCTGTAGCAGTTCTTCCCTCAAATCGCAGATCTGTGTTTTGCTGTGTATTTTTTGGTTGTGGGTATTGGACTGTTTGGGAGTGGAAATGGAGCCTGAGCATGCTTGATAAACCTAGCAGTGCAGGTCCATAGCTCTTAAGAGAGCCCACTAGCTTAGCAACTGATTTCTCCAGTTCCCTAAATAGCCTGCTAAACCCACAATATTGGTTGGATTATGACTTGATAAACCCAACTATGTTGGCTTGGCTAAGTTGTATACCCCTGGTTACGTGTGAGCCTACTAGTTTCCCTTAAACCCTGTGGAATCATGCCCAGCTCGAGGGTGGCAGTGTTGCTGAGAGATTGACGAGCATACTGGCCTATGGTTGGGTGGAATGTTGTAGAGACGTAGTTGGTTGCAGGGAAATCTTTCCCGAGATAAGTATTCTTGTGGTTAAATCCTTGCAACTATATTATTTTATGAATGAACATGATGAATGCTTATATGTTGTGAATGTATGATGACATGCCTTTATTTTGCTGTATGTTAAAGAAATCACGCATCTACACATGTATATTATTTGTGTACCATTAATTTTTTTTCATTAGCATGTACTTCCATATATTTTATTATGTACATGTTTATGTTCATGGGGCTTGTTTAGCTCGGGTGCTTAGTTAGCACGTCCAGTCGCGTCCTCTTCACTGGTCGGAGGGTCGGGGACGTGAAAACCTCCACCACGATTTACATATATTAAAAAAAACATTATGGAGCAAATGTGCATGCTGGTCATATCGGAAACACAACGTCTCTAGCCTCAGGTTCGTTTGTCTCAAAAACGATGGCTCATGTCATCCCTTGGTGGCGCGTCGTAGACTTGGCTTGGACCATTCATCCTCCTGCTGGGTCTACTATGCATCCATTTCTTTTCAGGATATTTGTGTTCATTCTGTGATGAAAGGCACCTTTCTACATGTACTCACAGCTGGCAAGAAATTTTGTGTTCTTTTTGTGTTCAACTCTCTGCCTCGTCCCCATATCTCCTGGTAACACTGTTATTTGAGGGGACTTGAAGAAGGGCTGGATTGCTTCAGACAGTGACTTGTCCTTGAGGAGGCCTATCATTCTTATGCTTCCCACCTCCTAGGAGGAGGATCCTTCTGTAGGTCGTATGGCACGGCACACTCCCGACCTCATCACCACCCCAGATAAAGTTGGCACGTGGAATTCACAAAGGCAGTGATGAAGACTTTGGAGTTCCGCTCCTCCCGTACGAGCATTCACTCCAATGGGTTTCCGCTAGAAATGGTCACCACATGCTGGGATTATGAGGACCACGACCCAGTCTGAAGGTTTTGGAAGGATGCCCGTTGGACAGGAAATTCCAGGCACAACCTCCATGGGGGTGTGGTCTTCTATTATGACAACAATGAACTCACTGGCCCTAGGAGGTCTATCTAATGTGATGAACATCCTTTCCATGACCTCGCTGGAGCCGAAAAAATTCTCTAATACAATGAACGTCCCTGCCCTGATGGCTGAAGCCTTTTCGGCAGAAGAACTAGTGAAATGCAGGAATGTGGATCTATGCTCTCCAACCAATAACACACCCCGACAGACAAGTTTTTCAAACCAGAAGGCCATCGCATAATTTTTCTAAAAATCCTAAAATTCCCAGCAGACTAACATTCAATCACCTCAGCTTCTGTTCCACATTCACTCAATCTCTATCTCTCGATGGATCTGAAGTATGGTGTTTATATAGAGATAGAAAACTGGACACAACGATGACCCCATCAACACTTTCACACACTTCGCTGTCAAGTATCATGATGATAGAACGTGTAGGCACGTGGGTTTGGGATCCCTTCTTCTTGCTGAAAATCTAGTCACGCCGTCCTTTCTACTGTGGTGCTAAAATACTAGCTGCGGAAAAGACCCCTGGAGTAATCTCACATTGTTTCCCATCTGGCCCATGGCACATGGACTTGATGTTCCTTACCTTTTCTCCCTTACTAATGATGGAATCAAGATAATTTTCTTTTTCGCGTCTTCCTGCTTCACGTAGGAGCCATATCTGCCTTTCATATTGCAATCATTGGGATTCTTTCTTGATTTCCACACGTTCAATGCGGAAAACTTCTGGGTTCAGGAGGGCGCGTTCTGCTGTGGAGCCGATTCTTACCTACATGCATGTTTAAATGGCGTCGGGGTGTTTGATTACCTGTCATTTCGGCCTCTTACGCATTTTTCTAAGAATATCATGGTTGACAGGATCCATTTGGAATTAGCAGATCATATGCGAAAATGTCTTTTCCGTCTTAGACTGACCTTTCTGCAACCTTTACTGGGCGGAAACATTTCCAGCCGTTCGATCTGAACGCCCTCAATCTTTATCATCCACGTGTAAAGGGAGGTCATATTTCATGAGTCACCGAGGTGATTTACCCTGTGATTTTCCCATCAGTGGAGAAAAAACTCACCATAGATCTTTATTTAGATCGATCCATACTGTTAAACTTTACTCCCCTTTAACCTATTTCACATATTTGGAAGCCATAATTTCCATGAGCATTTTGATCTAGAGGAATCAACCTTGTCCGTTGATCTGTCTTTCTTTGATCTTGGCCCTTAAAAACTACGGTCACTTTATCTAGTTTCCGCAAAAACATAAAGGCCATGTGGACCATGCATGTGATATTTGAGAAAAGCATTTTGTCCATCGATCTGGTTTGCCTCCCGATCTCCACCGTTGAAGCGCTATCCCCTTTAGCATAGTTTTTGGCCAACCTGTGAATGGCATTTTTCATGCATTTTAGGATGTGATTGCTCTATTTTTCCTTTTTCGTTATCTCACAAGGAGTGAAAAACAATGCTAACAACATGGATATTCATGCTTGTTATGTTTGCAAAGAAGCAAGTCTCTGCTACTCTATTTTGGTTTTGATTTCCTTAGGATATTATTATTACCATTAATTTTAGGAGAAAAAAATAGGCTCAATGAAAAATCTTTGAGAAAGCAAGCAAGGAAGGCGGTGATGGTTTTGATGTTCAAGAGTGTTTGAGTTAAGGAATGAATTAGAGCATAATTGAAAACTAGAAGGAACACAAGTTTGACATGCAGTAGATGTTGGGATATTATAAACCCACTTTATACTTAGGATAACAATATTTAATCATTATTTATCGATTCCCTACCTACTAGCCTAGATACTTGGCATCCACTTGCACCGCTTGGTCAACACTTTCCATATATACCCCATGAGCATGTTTTTACTGATTTTGGTTATATCTTGTCCATTTTATTGATTGTCAAAATTAGTAACTACACCTTCCTTTATATTCTTTCTTTATCCTCCTTTATTCTTTCCTTTTAGTGGATAAGGTAAAGTTAGTCAACTAGGAAACTGCTATCTTTTTTTGCCAACCCATCCTCAATGATTTTCTCTCCATATTCCAAGATTAGAATGTTTTTCCATCCCTCATGACAACCCACTCATGATTTATCTAATTAGTGAGGTCCTTGACATAGTTGGAAAGTGCTTTAGCCACCTATGGGGGTTTATCATATTTAGTGAGTCTGATTTATGAGCTAGCATGAGTTGCCTTCTAGAAAATCAATTTTCCTTTATAAGGATGTATTACTATTGTAATAATTATTCAATTCATTAAATCAATAATAAATTATTCATTATTCAATTCTTCATGTGTTTCAGTCTCAATATTCTTCTCTCTATTTTTCTTGTGCATGCTTGTGAGAATTATCTTGTAACTAGATCCTGTCCTGTGCTTACACACAATATTAAGACTCAATTTATTTATGGTATCAGAGATTATATTTATACATGGTATCAGAGTGCAATGTTGTTTAAGTTCTAAATAGTTTAGGATCTATCATTTCTCTACATCATAGCGCATTTAGTCTCCTATTCCTCTCTGAAGAAGAGCTTGAATTGAGCTTACAATTTTTTCTCCTAGTTTTTATTTGTGCAGGTTGCAGAGAGTATCTTATTGAGTGCATCAAATTATTAGCATGGGCTCCTCTTCAAATATAATCCTGAATCCCTTCAACTATCATGAATGGAAACCCAAAATTGGCATTCTATTGCACAGTAAGGGACTATACAAAGTTACTTTAGCTTTGGATAATGAGCCTAATGCTATTGTTTAGAAACCTAAGTGGCATAATAGGTTGGATGAAGCCTATGCATTTATTTTTCTCTCTTTATTATCTTGACCTATGCTTTAATCTATATGATTTGACCACTCCAAACCAAGTATGGACCAAACTTGAGTCTCTCTTTGGAGTACAAGATGAGATAAGAGTGCATCAATTGGAGAATGAGTTATTCTCATGGAATTCAAGCAGTTTCAAATCTATTGAGGGTTTATTCACCAAATTCAAGTCACTTGTTCTATTTCTCAAGAAACATGGGATTGAGAAGAAGGAATATCAATTTATTTTTTCAATCCTATCAAAATTGGGTCCTGAATACTCAGGTTTTGTGTCAGCTCTTCATGCTACCAGGCTTGCTATTTTGAATTGGAAAATTCCTTCTTTGAGTACATTCTTTGATTCAATGACAAAGGAGAAAGATAAATTGATCTATATGGGTGATATTAGAACCTACAAGGGCAAGGATCACGCTCTCATAGTTCAAGTAAGTAAGAATGAAGATAAAAAGAGAAGCAAATTGTGAAAGAGAAGAAGCCAATGTCACATAATGAAGATGAAAGTTTGAAGCTTAACGATGAAGGTCCAATGAGTGAAGTCAAGAATAAAGGGATAAAATCCAAGTGTTATTATTGCAGTAAGGGATTTCATCCCAAGAATAAATTTTTCAAGACGAATATGGACATCATGTCTCACTTTCTTGAGAAGCATAACATTGAAGTTCTAGATGAACTAGAGAAGCCCTTAACTATTCAGAACACTGTCATAGTGCGTAGTTCCAAGGTGATATAAAATATGCCTTGAGTGCCAGAGTTAAATTATTTCCTCATATATATGATATAGATTCACTTTCTAATATATCAGAACAAGAAATATCACTTTCTATCTTGAATAATATACCTATCAGTCTCCTAGATTCATCTCCCAATACTTTTGATTTTTCACTAGATCCTGTCTTGTCTTTAAGCAGCTTCCCCTCAATCCATTCAAATGGTTATAATTATGATTTAGAAGAATATTTGTGTTATGATATGCATGTTATGATATCATCCATACCATATACCATACCTACGAATTCTCCTAAGACTATACAAACCCCAAGTTCACTAGTTGATTCCTCAATGGTTTCCTATGCAGTGATACTTATATCTAATGGTTTCAAGTCTTGCCTATTTTTCACTGTTTGGTTATCCATGAAATTAGTCATCATTGGAATTATCTTACACATGTTTGGATATGTTATAAACACCTATGGTTCATATCTCAAGTCCATTCATCATTCATATTTTTACATTCATAAGTTTTCCCCAGTTGCTCAAACGTTTCCTACTCTAGCCCTATATCCTCATGGAGACACTAAACCTTTGGTATTTTCTTTTCCATATGATAATATATCTGATATATCTGAGTCTATTCATCCTCATTTCATATTTGGTAAGGTGATATATCAATTTGGAAGGAAGATATGTGATCCACATCACCATTTTGCAGCTATACAAGGAATTGATTGTGTTGTTTTTTCTACTCTTTGGGAAGGAGTATGCACATATCTCTTTTCCTTTTTCAGATTGTGTTTGAAGAAATGATTATGTTATCAGAAAGAAGCATTCAGATAATTCTCTTACTTCATCAGATGATGAGCTACAAGGAGTCTCTCCTCTTCCTTCTTGTAGATTCTACACTCTAGCGCATGATCATGGAGTTCACAATTTCATCATCAAAGAATTTAACCATAATAAATTCATTAAGCTCATTGAAGTGAAGATAAAGAAATATCGAATACAAGTAGTTTAAATTTTTGAGCGTTTTCCTTTCTTGAGGGAGGATTTTCCCCATGTGGTTTTGCCTCTTTCCTCACTTTTTTGGACATAAATAATGTAAAGGGTGACAATAGCCTTATTGATGGGATCCATATTCACCTATAAGAATATATATTTCTAATTATTTCAGAAATATCATCATAAATTCAGAATTAAAGGGGGATGATGGGATATTATAAACCCACTCCATACTTAGGATAACAATATTTAATCATGATTGATTAATTTCCTACCTACTGAGCCTATATAGTTGGCATCCACTTACACTACTTGGTCAACACTTGCCATATATACCCTAAGAGCACATTTTTCTTGATTCTGGTTAGATCCTACCCACTTTATTGACTACCAGAATTAGTAACTGTGCCTTCCTATAGATTCTGTCTTTATCCTGCTTTATTCCTGCCTTTCAGTGGATAGGGTAAAGCTAGTAAACTAAGAAACTACTATATTTTGTTGACAACCCATCCTCCATGATTTTCTCTCCAGATTCCAGGATTATGACATTTTTCCATCACTCATGACAAATCACTCATGCTTTAGCTAATTTGTGAGGTCCTTGATAGATTTGGAAACTGCTTTAGAAACCTATGGGGGTTTATCATATTTAGTAAGCCTGATTTATTAGATAGCATGAGTTATCTTATAGCAACTCAATTTTCCTTTATAATAATGTTAAACTATAGTAATAATAAATCAATTCATTGATTCAATAATCGATTATTCATTCTTCACTTCTTCATGTGATTCAGTCTCATTATTCTTCTCTCTATTTTCCTTGTGCATGCTTGTCAGAATTATCTTGTAACTAGATCCTGTCATGTGCTTACACATAGTATTAAGCCTCAATTTCTTTATGGTATCAAAGATTCTATTTCTACAGTAGACACTGGATTTTATTTTGCAAAAGTAAGGGAATAGAAACTTGTTTGGATGGCTTATATACTATAGCAACAAATCACTAGTATTATCCAATTACAAGTTAGGTATATCCATGAGTATTCTTTATATCCATGGCTTTAAGTTTTTACATGCAAATGAGAGACTAAATGATCAACATTTCAATAATCACCTTTTTTATTGGGTGAAAGTTGAGTTTCAATACAATCAAGAGTGCTTATAATGCATTCAAATAAGTCTAGGCCTATTTCTTTGTCAGATCCACATTATTAGAAAGGACTGATTTAACTATAGTCAATAAGTTGAATGGTGCATTTAAATGGTTAATTATTAATAAAAAAAATGAATTGCAAATAATTTACCGACTAAAATACAAAGGATTTAAAATATATGAAATTAATAATATCCCATGGACTTGAGAAATGGCATATCCAACAGTTTCTAGGTTGATTTTTGTATGAAATCAACAACAAATAATTGTTGTTACAGGTTTCCACCCACTTCTCTAGTGAGAAATTGCTAAAAACCACTACTGTCACAATTTTTTGTCCATTGAAGGCTAAAATTCAAACTTATATTGCTCTCTACTGCGTTTAATGTTGAATACTTTGAAAAAATTCCCCAAACCCCTATTGTTACGAGTTTAGTTAACGAGTTTTTAGACAACTTCTCAACACCAACAATCACTCCTCAAAATCATGTTATGTTTTGATTTAGAGTTTCTTTAATAGTTTGTAGTATGTAACAAGGTTGGTGGGACCCACTAGACATGAATGTGAAAACCATTTAAATTTAGGTTTGGGTGATTCCATGAAGATGGGTAACACTTTTTGGCCAAATTTGGCGATGAAAACCTGATTTTTTACTCATGTGCTAGATAGAAGCCCTCAAAACG
>LPNX010301786.1:349569-387185 GCA_001517045.1 Pseudotsuga menziesii
TCGCTTGCCAAAAAGTGTTACCCAGGTCCGTGGATTCACCCGTTTTTATTTTCCATTCAATAAAAAATGTTCTAGAAAACAAGGACATCCATAAACACATTCCTATTTACATGGGAGTCCATTAAATGGGACATGGGCGTACATGGTTGTGTCCCTTGATGTACCTGACATATTGAGTAATTTTGGCTTGAAAAAATCCTCTCCAACAATTTCTAGGGTAATTTTCATGTGATATCAACAAAAAATAACTTTTATTATAGGTTTCCACCTACCATTATAGTGTAAAATAACTAAAAACCGTTGTTGTCACAATTTTTTTCCCACGTGAATGCTAAAATCCAATTTTAGAATTCTCTCAATGTGTTCAATGTGTTGAATCCTATAGAAAAATGCCAAATATTATCTGCTGTTATCTGTCCAACCATCAAGTTTCCAAACAACTGGATAACAATAACAATCACTCTTCAAAATGATGTTATGTTTTGATTAAGCATTTATTTTACAATTTGTAGTGTGTGGGAGGGTTGTTTGGACCCACTCTATATGAATCAGAAAATAGTTGCACCAAGAATAATGATGTGCTCTACAACCTAGTATGGGGAGAGATGGTGTAATGCATAATATTATATAACATGATATTCCCATAAGAAATAAATAAAAATATAAAGAATGCAAATGATGTTGTCTTAAATTTTTTTTTATTTTGATTTCATCTTAACCCTAGATATATCATGCACTGAGAAGTATCAAATACTTTTTATTTATTTACATGTAAAGCATTTACACCTCAGGAAAATGGATTCCTCTCTGTGCTTTATAGATCTAGGTTTAAGATGGAACTATGCTAGTGTTGGGACAAAAGTTTTCTACCTTAATCCTTGTCCTCCAAATTCTAAGACATTATTAATTTGTTCGCCTACTCCTAAATCATTTCTAGATCTATTGATTTATGAAATATTTACTTGTTATGTCTTTAGTATTTCTACTTCAAATAGATTGTAATTATAAAGATTTGGGGCTTTATCCTTTTATTGTGAAGTTTCAAGTTATTTCACAGAAATAGGAAGTTAGTTTAGAAATGTGATTTTAAATAGATATGAAGGCCAATTTTGTAGTGGAACTAGCTATTTTGGGAAAAAAATGCTACAAACCCAATTCTGTAGTGAACCTCAAGGAATTTTAGGGTTTATCGCTACAAAATTGTGAAATATGCAACAATACTAAAGTTTTGTTAAATAATTGACATTGGGATTTCATTGATTGAATGTCTTGAAATGTTGAACTTAGTGGATTACATTGATCATGCGTAATCATGAAACTTAGTGAATTGTATTGCTAAGAATTGTCTAAGGTTATCTAAGTAATATCCGGTAGTGTGATTGATTTTTTAATCATACCACCACTTTCTTTGTTATAATGATGCCATGGGATATGATTTTCTATTTTGTTTCCTCATATATTCGAAATTTTATGTTTTGATATCTCATAATACTTGTTGAGAATATAATTGTCATTGATGTCAAAGGAGTTCACGAATGACAAAGGGATAACTAATAGACATGGTAGCAGGATGAAATCAGTAAAATACAAAGGGTCCATTACATGGATCATCATTGATATCAAAGGAATTCAATAATGACAATGGAAATGTACAGAGTGAGGAGTGAAGAGAGAGTGCAGATACTGTGTGAGATCGAAATTGTCTGTGAAGAGCAATGCAGGAAGGAATTGATCGTTCCACTAATAAATTCAACCATAGATTCGAATATATGTATCTTAGGTAGATCAATGCACATAACAAGGAGTTTAAAGAGTGTGTATAGATCAATGAATAAGGAGCATTTCGTCGATAAAAGAACGAGGAACATAAAAGGTGAGTCCGGTTGCGAAATTTAAACTAATCGCTAGAAATTGGATAGAGATCAACAGTTGAGATCGATCTTGGAGAAGATCGAGGATGGTAAGGTCATTTTGCTGGGTGAAGTGATAGGAGGTTAACACGGGATGATGTGCATGGAATTTTGATGAAATTCGCTTCATATTATTTGAATTCCATCGTTGATTTGGTGGGGACCCTGATCCGACGACCCTCAAGGGATTTCGTAGATTTAACTAGTAATCCTATTAACATTATGGATGGGAGAATAATTCCATTGAGAAATAATTTACAATGAAAAATTGGATGGTCAGGATTGAATCTGCAAGGAAATATACAGTGGGGAATTATTTTCACAAAAATAAAAGTGAAGGTCCGCAATCCACATTATATCGTAGATCGATGGTTAGGAGTGAATCCACAAAGAAATCAATTGTTCAAAAGAAAAGAGAAAGGTGGAAAATAGAAGGAAAAAAGAGGAAGGTGGAATGCGGAAGATGAGAAATAAAAGTCTAAAATAATATGGGTTTTCACAACCTCTAATCCGCAAGCGGAATGCGGAAGGTGGAAAATAGAAGGAGGAAAGCAAAAAGTGGAATGTGGAAATGAGAAATCAAAGTCTAAAATAATATGGGTTTTTGCAACCCGAAATCCACCAGTGAAATGCGGAAGGAATAAAGAAGAAGATGAGAAATCAAATTATAAGATAATATGGGTTTCCGCAACCTAGTGTCTGCCAGTGGAATGCAGAAGGCAGAAAGAGGAAGGCAAAATGTGGAAGATGAGAAATCAAGGTCTAGAATAATATGGGTTTCCGCAACCTGAAGTTCGCCAGCAAAATGTAGAAGGAAAACAACCACGAAAAGACTTTGGGAAATGTCATAGTTCTGCAACCTGCAGTCTGGGAGATCGACGGTCACAAAGAACTCGAAGGAGATCAATGGTGCAGACCAGTTGGTGTGGAAAGACAACTGCGAAAATTGTGAAAATACATTCTCTAGCGGAATGTGGAAGGCAGAAAGTGGAAGGCAGAGAATCAAGAAAAGAATTTGGGAAATGTCATAGATCCAAAACCCACATTATGGGAGATAGACTATCACAAAGAGCTCAAAGGAGATCAATGGTGCGAAACGATTGATGCAGAAATCTAAGTGTGAAAATAAATTTTGAGAAATGTCACAGTTCGAAAATCCGCATTCCGCATCCTATATTAGATCTACGGCCAGGAAAAAGCTCAAAATAAAACCAATGACTCAGAATGATTGTGGAAATGAATATTGCAGAAGGTCACGACTGGAATATTCAACAGTAAATCAATTAACAGGGAATTGTTTTAGTTGTTTTGAAGAATCACGACAGAGGTGGATGACTCTACGGCTTAGTGTTAGAATCAGGAATTGAGTTCTCATGAAGGGGAACAATCGAAGAATTAAATGGAGCAATAGTGAAGAGATGCGTCTGCAGGAAACATGAAGGCAGTTATACACAGAGGGATGAGTGAGAGAAATCACCTCTGAGGTTCATATTATAGAAGAAGAAGCATACACCAGTGAGTGTGACAGATCTTGAAGGGTAAAGAAATCTAGAATATTACTAAAAACATATTAGGGTGGTAGGGTGGTGCTAGGGTAGGCAACAAGCCTGTAGGGGGTTGTATCCTCCTTCGAACAAAAGCTGGTAAATAAGGTGTAGTATCATCCTGCCAGTTGTAGCTGACAAAATATGGGGTTGTAGCTTCCTTCCAGTAGTTGCTGGTAAATAGGGTGTAATACCATCCTTGTCTATAGAAGCAGGAAAAAATATTTGTAAATAACAATTTCGTAGTAATAGTAAGTATTGGTGGTTTATCCAAATGGGATTCCACGATAAATTTGTGTTCTGTTTTTTCTTGTTGATTTTGTGTTTTAATGAGTAAATTAAAAGTGGTTTTAAATTGTTAAAAGCTACAATGATGATTCACTCCCCCCTCTTAGTATTGTCCAATATTTCAACAATTGGTATCAGAGTAGGTTCCTTCACCACAATTTAACCACTGGATGTAAGATCCTATTTAAAAACCACTATGGATCAACAAGAAGGATTAGCCACTAACATACCTCCATTATTCACAGGAGAAAATTATGGATACTAGAGTGTGAAAATGAAGTACCATCTGATGTCCCCTGGATGGATGGTTTGGGAAGCAAATGAAAAAGAATATAAAATAGGATACCAAGCACCTACAGACCCAGAGGAACTAGGCCAATATGAAGGTAATTCCAAAGCCCTAAATGCAATCTTGAGTGGATTGACAAACTCTGTATTTACAAAATTTATGCAATGAAAGACTGCCAAACAAGCCTAGGATAAGTTAAAATTATCTATGAAGGGGCATCTAAAGTCAAATAATCCGAGCTTCAAACATATAAACCGAAGTTTGAGAGCCTTAAAATGAAAGAAGAAGAAAATATTGATGAATACCTTCTAAGAGTAGATGAGGTTGTCAATTCTATTAGAGGTCTTGGAGGAAAATTAAATGAAAGAGAAGTGATGATCAAGGTACTAAGAACATTTCCAATGAAGTATGACTCAAAAGTGTCCACTCTAGAAGAACGAGATGACCTTGATGACATGACAGTAGATGAACTACATGGGATCTTCACTGCATATGAGATGAGGACAGGACAAAATGAACCTTCAAGAAAAGAGGCAACATTGAACACCATATCCAAGAACTAACTAGAGAACGTAGATGATGAAGAAGCTCTTTTCATCAGTAAAATTGAGAAATGTACTTGAAAATACAAAGTAAATCTACCCTTGAAATGTTTTAACTGTGGAAGAATTGGACATTTTCCCAATAAGTGTCCTTACCCAAAACAAGATGAGACTGATCATGCAGAATCTTGCTGTCATATGTGTAAGACCATGGGTAAGAAGAAGTTTAAGAAAAAGAAGAAGAACTTATATTCCAAAGAATATAGTGACGATGGAAGTGAAGATGCATAAATCCTATTTATAGGGACAACAAATTCAGATGAGGAATAAGAAGTGGACATAGAAGCTTAATACATGGATGCTGTTATGAAATTGAAAAATGTAGGAAAAGGACCAAAATTTTGAAAGAGAAACTATTGAAGTAACAAGAAGACACAAATCAAATTATTATGGACTTAAAGAACCAAATTCAAGAGGTCAAGAAGTCTGAAGATGATCTAGTAGTTCTGCTCAAGGAGAGAATCCAATATTCTGAAAAACTTGAAAAAGGGATTATTCAACCTAGAAAAGGGGTTGATGCAAAATATATCCAATCAAAATTTGAGAACAACTCAAGGATATTAGATTATTTCTTAAGTATCCAAATACCATCAAATGATAAAGCTGGTCTAGGATATGACAAAGTAAAGAATCCATAATATTCTTTTGTCACAAACCAAGGTGGAAATGAAAGAAGCTATGATGCACTAAAGAGTCCCGTTAAAAGGGAAGAAAGCAAGAAATATGTTTCATCCTTTCATGACAAAGACATAACTAATAAGGTGTCTAATAGACCAATGACAAATAGATATCAGCAGATATTTTTGGGTCATTGTTACTCTTGCAATAACTTTGGTCATAAATCCCTGAAATACAGAGCTTATGGAAAGGTTTATGAATACAAGAAGGATATGTCTAGTAACAAACCAAAAGGAAGAAATAATAACCGGTTTGGAACTCTTCAAAGATATGCCATAGAGTGTTACAAATGTAATAAATTTGGACATATGGCTAGAGAATGTAAACTAAGGAAGAGTGTTTCAATAGAAGCTCAGAAACTGTGGAAGAAGATAGAAGTTGTGAAGCAAGAAGATCAATTATTCCTCAAACATAAAGGGAAATTCTATGGATACTGTCATTGTTGTCATAAGTTTGGTCACAAGGCTGCTGATTGCAGAAACAATGGAAAAGATCAAAGTTTGAGAAGGAAACAAGACACAAACAAAGAAGATGATAAATGAAAATTAAGGAAGATACCTCATTGGAATAAATGGAGGAAAAAGTCAGACTACGAGAACTCAGAAGAAACATAAATTTCAAACATCAGTGAGGTCTCCAAAGATGATGATGAGCATAATAGTGCCATAGATAAAAATGACATCCATTACGAGGAAAAGCAAGATGGAGATGTAAAATAATACACCGATGAAGATGATGATGAGGGTGATGAAGAAGGATATAGTGATGATTGTGGGATTCTTTTCTAAGATCTCTCGTGATTTAAAGAGAACCTTGAAAATAACATTAGAAGGGATCATATACTCAGGGGGATTTAAAGCCATAAAATTCCAATTGGTATCTAATGTTCAAGTATGATGAAAGCTATCTTCCTTAAAGACAATAGATGATCAAGGTTAAATGATAATATTGGAGTATGGTTGACATAGAGAAAGTGTAATACCTATGAAGTAACATGAGAACAAAAAAATGTGTGGTTCATGAAGACCATGAAGTCTGCAATCCAATAGAAGATAAATATTTTATGTTCACTTAGAATTTGAAGTCATGACAGATAAAAATTGTTGGCAGTGGAAGAAAACTCAAGTCTGATCTGAAAAATAAAAAATTCAGTCTATTGAAAAGTGCCAGGGTAAGTAAAAATAATAGTGAAGATTGTGAAGGAACAATGGGTATTTTAAATATATATATATATATATATATATATATATATATATATATNTCAGACCAAGGATTATGTGAAGACTTCTTAAGAAGAGCAAGTTACATAATATAGTTTTTAAAGAACAATGTAATGCTGAGTGTAAACTCTATCACAAAAATGTTAACAAAATGGAGACATGATGACAAGGGGAGTTGTTAGAAAGAATAAAGACAAGAAATATTATAAAATGGGTACAACAATAACATAATAGGTTATCCTTTGTCATTGTTGTCAAAGGGGGAGAATGTTTAGAAGTTTCCATTAATGCCAAAGGGGGGAGATTGTTGAGAATATAGTTGTCCATGTAAAAGGAGTTCATGAATGACAAAGGAATAACCAATAGACATGGTATCAGGATGAAATTAGTAAAATACAAAGGATCCATTACATGGATCATCATTGATGTCAAAGGAATTCATCAATGACAAAGGAAATATATGGAGTGAGGAGTGAAGAGAGAGTGTAGAGACTATGTGAGATCGAAATTGTCTCTAAAGAGCGCTGCATGAAGGAATTGATAGTTTCACTGATTAATTCTACCACACATTTGAAGATATGTACCTTAGACAGATCAACGATCTGGAACAAAGAGTTTAAAGAGCGTGTATATATCAATGACTAAGGATCATTTCACTGATAAAAGAATGAGGAAGATAAAAGGTGAGTCGGGCTTGAAAATTTAAACTAATCGTTGGAAATTGGATTGAGATCAACGGTTGAGATCGATCTTGGAGAAGATCGATGACGGTAAGGTCATTTCGCTGGGTGAAGTGACAGGAGGTAAACATGGGATGATGTTCGCAAAATTTCTATGAAATTCACTTCATATTATTTGAATTCCACCATTGATTTGGTGGGGACCTTGATCCAGCGACCCTTAAAGGATTCTATAGATTTAACTAGTAATCATGTTAACATTCTGGATGGGAGCGAAATTCCATTGAGAAATAATTTACAATGAAAAATTGGACGGTCAGGATTGAATCCACAAGGAAATATATGGTGGGGAATGATTTCCACACAAAGAAAAGTGAAGGTCCGCAATCCACATTAGATCGTAGATCAACGGCCAAGAGTGAACCCACAATGAAATCAATGGTTCAAAAGGAAAGGTGAAGGTGGAAAGCAGAAGGCAAAATGTGGAAGATGAGAAATCAAAGTCTACAATAATATGGGTTTCTGCAACCCAAAATACACTAGCGGAATGTGGAAGGAGGAAAGGGGAGGGTGGAATGTGAAAGATGAGAAATAAAAGTATAAAATAATATGGGTTTCCCCAACCTGGAATCTACCAGCAGAATGCGGAAGGCACCAAGAGGAAGATAATAAATCAAAGTATAAAATAATATGGGTTTCTGCAACCCAGTGTCGATTAGTGGAATGCAGAAGGAAGAAAGAGGAAGGTGGAAGGAAGAATGCGGAAGATGAGAAATTAAGGTATAGAATAATATGGGATTTTGGAACCTGAAGTCCTCCAATGAAATTTGGAAGGTGGAAAGAGGAAGGCAGAGAACGACGAAAATAATTTGGGAAATTCCACAGTTTCGCAACACGCAGTCTGGGAGATCAAAAATAACAGAGAGATCGAAGGAGATCAATGGTGAGGAACGGTTGGTGTGGAAAGATAACTACAAAAATCACAAAAATATATTTTCCAGCGGAATGCGGAAGGAAAAAAGAGGAAAGCGGAGAATCACGAAAATACTTTGGGAAATGTCACAGTTCCGCAACCCGCAGTCTCAGAGATCGAAGGTCATGGAGAGCTCAACGGAGATCAATGGTGCAGAATGGTTGATGCGGAACACTAAGTGTGAAAAGACATTTTGAGAAATGTCAAAATTCGACAATCTGCATTCCACTTCATATATTATATCTACGGTTAGGAAAAATCTCAAAATAAAATCAACGACTCAGAATGATTGCAGAAGGTCATGACAGGAAGATTAAATAGTAAATCAATTAACAGGGAATTCTTTTAGTTGTTTTGAATAATCACAATGAAGGTGGATGATTCGAAGGCTGAATGTTATAGAATGAGGAATTAATTTCTCATGAAGAGGCATGATCGAAGAATGTAATGGCACGATGGTGAAGAGATGCATCCGCAAGAAACCATTAGAGGAAATTTGGGGTCTAAAATGGGCCTTATAATAAAACGTGCCAAAATAAGTTTTTGTGAGTTGGAATTCAAGAACCAATAGAATTTCAATAAAATAAGTCAACCATAATGGTTGAATTGACATATTTGTCATTAAAAAAAACTACTATTTTTGTTCGTATTTTCGACATATCTCCCTGTGTTTTTACTCAAATTCTGATCGAGAGAGCTCGTTGGATGCGGAATCAAATTCCGCATCCAACGGGCTCTCCTAATCGAAATTTGAGTAAAAACAGAGGGAGATATGTCGAAAATAAGAACACAAAAGTAGTTTTTTTCTTTCTTCTTGCAAAATTAATCAATATTATTTTATTATTTTAACTATGATTTTATTATTTTAACTATTATTTTATTATTTTCCTTAGGAGGCCCATTTTAGACCCCAAAATTCCTCTAATGATGAAGGTATTTATACACATAGGGATGAGTGAGAGAAATCATCTCTGAGTTCTAGATAATAGAAGAAGAAGAAGAAGAAGAGACCAGTGAGTGTGACAGAGATTGAAGGGTAAAGAAATATGGAATATTACTAAAAGCATAGTAGGATTTTAGGGTGGCATTAGGGCAGGAAACAGGCTTGTAGGGGGTTGTATCCACCTTCCAGCAGAAGCTAATAAATAGGGTGTATTAGCATCCTGTCAGTTGTAGATGAAAAAAAAGGGGTTTGTATTCTCCTTCCAGTAGTTGCTGGTAAATAGGGTGTAATACCATCCTTGTCTGTGGAAGCAGGCCAAAACTATTTGTAAATATCAATTTTGTAGTAATAGGAAGTATTTTGGTTTACCTAATTGAATTCCCTGATAAAATTGTGTTCTGTGTGTTCTTGTTGATTTTGTGTTTTAATGAGTAAATTAAAATTGGTTTTAAGTTCTTAAAAGTTACAACACTGATTCACCCCCCCTTATCAGTATTGTCCAATATTTCAACAACACTTTATGTCTCTAGTTGGTAATAATTTTAATGTTTTATGGTTGCTATAGTTTTAACACCTCATAGTAATGTCATCCCCAAATCATAGTGGCTGGATAAAGTGACATGAACCCCTTGGAGAAAAGATTATTTAGGTATATCCTGATTTCATAGATAAGTTTAGGGTTGCAAAGTGGTTATAATTTTGTCAAAGGATGCATGGATATCATGACACCATGGATAAATCCTTTGCAATATGTTTTGATGTCCAAATTGATAAGATAGAGGATATGAATTTTCTAGTGAAAGAAGCCACGAGTGTTGCAGTATGAAGGCTTCCTGTCACATGGAAGCATTGGTTTAAACACCATAACTTATTAGTTTCAAGATGAAATAATTTTTTAACACCATATTTTCAATATCCCAATTGGTAAAAGGGTCTACCTACGGTTTGTTTAAAGCAAGAATGGAAGGAGCTTTTGTATTGGATTCAACAACTCTTTACAAAGGAAGGTCAATATTCATTTGTATATTTGTATCAAATGTAGTTTTTATTGCATATTACTGGTGGTGATCCATTTAATATTCCTTTCTTCTTGTTTAGATGCCTCACCAAAATGTCAAGCAAGGTTAAATCCAACCCTAAAAAATCAAAGCATACTATTTATCACCAATCCCTACTCAAGATGTTGATCCTTGATGAACTTGGAAATGCCAACCTAACATGGGATCATTTTCTATTCTTATTGGGGTTTGAAGCTGAGTTGGTTCTATCTCATAGGAAGAGAGATGTACCTAGGTATATTCTATAGTTTTGTCATCGCAAAAGAAAAGTGGAAACTGGTTATTATATAAATTATACACAAAATGAGAAAGATGTAGGTATGGTTTTTGAGCCAGCTGCTGTAGAAGAAGGGTTTATTCTTGATGCTGAAAATTCTAAAATAACTGATCCCTTAGAAAATTCTGCTAAGAAAATTAAGCAAGAAAGTGTTTCTAGGAAAACATATGACTTAGCGCATGGATATCCATTGAGGATTCCTTTCACTAGGGAAATTAATAAGTACAAATTAAATTCAAAGGATATTCTTGATCCATCCTTGAAAAATAAATAACTTATTGATATGGAAAATTCTCCAGGAAAAATAGGAGGAAAAATGGAAAATTTTACATCTCTGGGGTATCTTCAAATGATTCCAAAAGATAGAAGGAGATCTAAGACAAAATCAAAATCTAAAGAGTCTCAAAAATCAAAACCTGTACAATCTATTGAAGAAGAAGACTCAGATCAATCTATTGAAAAGGAGGAAAAGTTAGCTGAATTTATGTACAACATGGAGAAGACCATTAGTGTTTTTCCTGATCTACTAGGAATCAACTCTTAGAACGAGTCATTGGCAATACAAAAATAAAAGAAAGAAGGCTCTTGTTTAGATCTATATTCAAGTGCAGAGTCTTAAGAATATGCTACCATATCAAAAGCTGTTCTAGTTCAAGGATTGAAGGGTTAGAAACACAAAGTCAAAAGGAATAAATTGAATGTTGCCAAGGAAAGGATAAAGGTTTTGGAGCAAGAAACAAAGAGTTGTTATGAAGAATATTCGGGTGAATAGGTTGATTGTCAAACATAATAATTTATGTGATTTTTCCCAAAGAATATCAAAGAAAAACAAGGAATTGAAAAGGTACAAGAGGCAATGCGAATTAAGTATCTACAAGAAAAGAAAAATATTCAATCCAACCATGACATGATAGCCATTATGGCAGAGCTTGGAACTTCTGTCTTACATGACACCTTGAAAAATATGTAATATTAGGTTTGATCAACTAACTTATCTAGCAGGTTTTTGGTACAAGGAGGATCATAATGTGGATCTACAGTTAGTGTCAGGACTTATGTTTTGCAACATTGGTTTTAGCAGTTATCAAGATATGCTGCAAAATTCTTGCAACCAACCTAGTTTAATTTTATAATTTTGGTTAGTAAACCTTAATTAGTGATATAGTTTATATATACTCTCACTTTTTGTTTCATATTTCAATGTAATAGTTTTAGAATTTTCAGATCTTTATCTAGGTCAAGTCTATGTGTCATGCCTATATCATATCCATGTATAATTGACTGAAGACTTAAAATAGAAATTTGATCATTTTGAAGTGGATTTGAGATCCAATTTTTTTGGCTAATGTATCTTTTAAAAGGGATGGTTTATGTAAAGAAATGGGTTTTTGGAAGAAAAAAATCTGGTACCACTTCACTGATTTTGTATTTCGCATCATTTTCACAGGGAAATAAAAATAAGATTATCTTCATTGATCACTGCTCTTGTGGTATGGTTTAATCTTCATTTATTTTATTAGCAATATATATTGAATGTAGTGTGATTTTGCATAGCTTTAAACTTTTTCATTTTTTGTAGATCAAATACAAGGTAGAACTTTGTATTGCCTGTTTTGCAGATCAAATGACAAGGTTGTCTTCTTTATTTCCTATAGCCATTTGTATGTCTCCAATATTTCACTTGTAAATAATATATTGCTATCTATGATGTTTTTGTCTACTGTTTCACCCATCATTTTTCACTCCCAATAATTTAACATAACCATTTTGGGCATGTTTGTGAAGTCACAATTTTCCAAATGAAGAGCTATTGAAAACATTGTTTGATACTCAAACTAAGGCCAAATAGAATCTATCCATCAACATAAAATCAATCTTTAAACCATTTATTTTCCAAGTTACCTATATTTTCCCTTTAGTAGTCAAGGTGCAGACCTTAGGGACACTCACTGAGGAGCATCCAGCTCTCCATTCAATTTTCAAGCTCAATGTTTGATCAGACCTGGGAGGGGTCTCAATTCTGAAGTGATGGTATTTGAACATCACATTGTAAATAAACTTATGATTTATTTGATTATATATGGATGGTGAGTCATTTAGGTGGGTCACTAAGAGGATGAGTGAGTCATTGGGTCAAATTATGAATCATGTAACAAAGTCCTCAATTAGTTCTAGCGAGTCCTATAATAGGCTTAAGGGTTTTTTGTAATTAGGATTTGTTAGAAGATTATGAGAGTATTGAGGATTTGAACCAAAATGGTTCATAAATCCTATTGTATATAAATATGTAAGCCTATAAGGAATAGATAGAAAAAACAGGATACAAAGATAGACAGAAGAATATATAGAAGTAGGAGTTGTGAGAACAGAGTAAATCTGGCTCAAGTAAGGCCAATCAAATATGTATCAGGCCTAAGGAGATCAGAACATAGGTTCTAAGATAATTATGAATGCACATTTTCATTGTGTGAATGATGAAAAGCCTATTTTGGCATAATCTTTGTGTAAATTCAATTCTGTCTGAGTGTGTGGTTTCATGAATTGAATGTTTGTTTAAATCCTCTATTAATGAGTGATAAGCTTGTGTGTGAATTCAGGGTTTCTTAGAGAAAGTGAAACAGAGATCGATTGATCGATTCTCTGATCAATTGAAGGAAGAATTTAATTAATAAGACTTCGTGAATGGATTTTTATCTTGAATTAACCTTGTTGCAGGTTTGGGATCTACAGATTGATCACTGTAAGGATCAATGAAAACTGGAGTTTAAAGTATGTGTAGGTGTGGATGATCGAGACCGTGATAAAGGCCGATCTATGACTGTGGTTGAATTCCACAAATGTGAGTTGCACCAAATATACTCCTAAACTAATCGCCTAGATAACTTAAGATCGTGCGGTGGAGATAGATCTTGGAGAAGATCAACGATCATAGTTAATTTCCACAGCAAAGGGACGTAGATCCACAGAGTTATATCGTGATTTGCATCTGGAGACAGATTGACGGTAGAGAGCAAGGCTGCAGAGAATCAACAGTGCGTGAAAACCCAATTTCAAAAAAAAAAAGTTGGAATGAAGATCCGCAACCCGAAATTCATAGCAGAAAGGTGCATGCAGAAGGAGAATTGCGGATGCAGAAGTGCAGAAGTTAAAAAATTGGAGAAGTGAGTTTTCTGATTTTTGCATTCTGCCTTGCGAACAAGGTGAATGAAGAAATCCCGTTGCGGAAGGGAGAGTGTGAAAAGATTGGAATTGCGAAGAGTTTGAAGGTGGAATAGATAGTTGCGAAACCCAAAAATACAAATATTTCGGTTGCAGAAGAAGGTTTAAAAAAGCAATTTGGTTGTCAGGAAGGGCTTAAAGTCTCTCCATGCTCTGAATTTCACGTGTTTGATCTCAGAGGCGGGAAAAAATATCTCACCAAAGGGTTGGAATTATTTTTGGTATCAGAGTAGAACAAGGATTCTGCATGAGAGGTAAATCAATTTCTGACTTTCAATTCATTTTAAATTGAAGACTAACAATTGTGTTGAGAGGGTTAGTCATGAGAGGGTATTCAGAATTGATTGCAGACAAAGAGTGTGTGGTTAAATTTGATGATTAGCCACAGGAGAGTGCAGAAGAAATCCTTGAAAGTATTTGATAAGTGAAAGCATGGAGTTATGATGCATGAAAAGAGTATTGAGTCAAACTACTCTTGAGAAATTGAATAAAGCAAAGCTAAAGAATTTCTGGAAATTGTTATTACTGGTAATTGTGAGTATGTTATGATCAGTCTTGTGTAAGGGATCATAACATATATAAAATAGAGACAAGAAAGAGAAGTGCAGATGAACAGATGAAAAATATCAAGAAGAATACCTTTTGAAGATAGTGATGGAGATATTTTCAGCCAACTGTACAAGTGAAAAGTATGAAGGTATGGACTGATTGATGTTTGTATTTTAAATCTGGAAATATTTGACAGTAGCAAAGAACATGTCACATACCCCAATTTTGTAAAAATAATGTTAATTGTTTTAATCTGATTCCTAAGACATTATGTTAAATTTAATGCTAAGTAGGAACTGATGACTCAGCAGAGTCAAAATATGTGGAATGTAATTCTGAATATTTTATTTTTAATAAATAAAAAGTGGAGACAACAGCTTGGGAGAGCTGTTAATAAGAGTGTTACTGGTCAAAATGGTGGAAGGAACTAGGTGGAGAGCAAAAGACAAGTGGCAGTATCCTCAAACACTTCCTATGTTGCAGGTGGAAACTTCCCTACATTTGGGGTCATGATCCCCAAGAAAGTGGGATCAGAGCAGGTGGCTCAATAAATGAAAACTAACCCAAAAAGACCTAGGCAATCTTTTAAAAGTACCCAATGTAGAGAGCTGAAGCTGCTCAGATATTTTCCAGGAGAAGAATCATTTAGGAGGAATGTACTTCAAGGAATTCATTGGGGACCTGTAAGGAAGGTGTTTTGAGAGAAAAACTGCAGTAACTTGGTCTGATACAGCTTGCTAGCTGAGAGAAACTGACTGATAAGTTCAGGACTAGTATTAAGTCTCAGGACTAGTACTTTATTATTTGCTGCACCTAGTTCCAGCCAGGGAGACCAGAGCAAGCTCGGGGGTCCTGAGGAGTCACTGTTTGAGTGCGCTCCAGGAGTTGGTAGGGAGGAACGGCCTCCCATTGTTGTTGTCATTCAATCTCTAAGAACAGGTTTTGTTATTATTTAATTTCTGTGTTATTATCTGTGTATGATTGAATGATGCATTTATAGTTTATGATGTAGAAACTTAGAGGATAGGATAACTCAGTTTTTTTAGTAATGAAATTATGCTTAATGAGAAACAAACCCTACCTGTGTTTTTCCTCATCTGGAGTGATCCAGATCGTACTCCAACACAGGTGGTGAAATTATATAAAGGAAATATGATGCAATTATAGAATAAAAGGTTTGTTGATTAAGATAATGTTTACTTTTAGTTTACTATCAGAATAAATAGAATTTTGTACATGGAGAAGGATTAGAGTTAGACCTAGACTATAAATGTCAGATTATTAGTAAGAGAAGAAAAGCCATATCATTGCATTAACAGTAATATGTTTTGGCAGTAGGACTTGGTAATTTAAAACAGTTTCTATATTGCATTCATTTTAGTAATTTGTACAATTATTTTCATATCAAGGAAGAATTATATTAGTTAGATGTGTAGTGTTAAGTTAAATAAAAGTACTTTCTAAACTCTACAGTCTACTTCCTTCCTGTATAGGTTAAATATCTATGGTTAAATAGCTACTGTTTTACAACAAACAAACTGTGAGCGAGGATAGATATACTTAGATTTATTTCTAAAGCAAAACTATTGGTTTAAAGATTTTAAATACGCTGTAAGGTAAATAAGTTTTTATTCTTATATTTTATCTAACTGAACTTAAACATAAGTTATTTGGCTACTGAATTATTTCTTTTATAATTTAAAACAAACCCTACAACACAGTTCATAGGAAAGAACATAGATAGTTGTTACTCTTTATTTTATAAATACTAGTATTGTAATATAAACAGGGTAACATAAGAATTAAATGATAGATTACTATCTCTCTATATTCCTACTAATAAATTAAATATAAAGATAACATGTATAACTACAGGAATAATATTATTTACAGATAAGATGACATTCTTATTTTATAACAAGTAAATATGAATTCTATACTCAAAAAGATGTAACTGATAGTTACATAAGTACATCATTAAAAACATAAAGTCTTTATATTCTGAAGGTTAAAAGTTATTTAACAACATTTGTAAATTCCTTTATATTAAAAGTAAACAAATATAAAAACAATGTACATAAACCCTAGCAATTAATAATTAAATAATATTATAGAGTAAAACTCAAATGGCATTAACGCGCAGGAAATAATCAATAGAAAAATAATATGCTCGATTCATAGAGCTTAACCAACCATTATACAACATAAACAATAACCCAACGAATTACTGAAGTGCATTATAAATAAAAGATGTTTATTTCTTAAAGGAAACTGTAAATACTTGTTATATCTTCAAGTTAGGGTAAAACCCTACTAATATCAAAATTTACAACGGAGATAATAAACTGAAGGAGTCTAACTCAGTTAATGCACTCACGGTTTCAAACAAAACTCACAGAGTATGGTTTAATAGCCTTTCTTCTCATTCATATATATTTACACAGTAACTGAACAAAACCAAAATTTACAGTCACGACCTAAGCCGGAGGCCCCGCATCAAGCAAGGGGTTTAACATCAACAAATAAATAGTGAACCGGTCAACCCAAATAAACCAAAACCACAAGGGTTTTGCAGGCCATGGCGGCCAACCGTTAAATGAACCATAAGGGACCAAACAAGGAGGAATTTCCATGGATAACCTAGGGCTTACCCGTGAACCAACAAGCAGTTGCCACAGCCTCGCACCAACCACGCAGAGGGACGGGTCGACCTGTGAATAAGAAGAATGACAATGTTAAAAACCTTGTATCAAAATAAACAACTGTGTAAATAAAACAATCTATAAAGATAACAAATGGGTTGACAATGTTTCTTACCTCAAATTTTAATTGACACATGACCACCCATGAGCAGCAGAACGACTACCAATGCAAGGAGAAGAAAACCTTTCATCTGTAGTTGGAAAGGAGTTTACCAGCAGGGTAAGAAACCAACGACGACAGGGGTCTAAGAAACTGGCTAAGAAAGTGTAAACGCTTGGGCCGCAACCATCTTCAACAAATTTTACATATGCTACAAATCCTATGCCTCCAGCAACTCAGGAAAGCAAGACCTCAACTCTCACTATCAAGCCAAAGAGGAAGGAGTCTTTTTACAGTTGAAGGTTCTTGTTTGAGTGAGCTGCGATGGAAAAACCCTGGAGGAAGTATCACTAACCTATACCCAGCAACAAACAGTTTCGTGATAGCATCTCTCTATTAAGCAGTCGGGGCGAGCTTATGAGGAGAAACAACAAACAGGGAGACTGCCGGCAACAAATGCAAGTGACAGTGCAGACGAGAGCATGGTAGCAGAGTGGCCAGAGGCCAAAGGCGATAGAGGGAATTTCAAGCTAGGGTTCGAGATTGCCCTTATAACCATACAACGCTTGGCCACAGTATTGCCACGTTCCCATGCAAATTATTTGCATGCAGTGGGTAATTTCCAATAGTCTTGACGAGCAATCACAAGAGGACGATAATGCCAATCATTTTTGCTGTTTTCAAAGGTTACACCATGATTCTCAGCCCGAAGTCAACCTATTATATGGTGCATGATAACAAAAGAATCATTAATATATAAACTTTATTATAAAGCTTACCAACAGTGTGGAGAATTTACGACCCATCAAAATACATTATGGTATACTTATACTCAAACAGTAATAACCTTGATAATAGTAAATCCTTGTTATAAGGTATAAGAGGAATTAATAACGTTTAATCAATGAGATTATTGCTTAAATAATTGTGCATTTAACCAATTAAATTATAACAAGGTAAGGGTAGAAACATTACATAACTTAGCACGTTATGTAAATGAAGGGGGCATTAAGTACAAGATTATAAACTTATTAAGGAAATTTGGGGTCTAAAATGGGCGTTATAAGAAAACGTGCCAAAATAAGTTTTTGTGAGTTGGAATTCAAGAACCAATAGAATTTCAATAAAATAAGTCAACCATAATGGTTGAATTGACATATTTGTCATTAAAAAAAACTACTTTTTTGTTCGTATTTTCGACATATCTCATTGTGTTTTTACTCAAATTTCGATCGGGAGAGCTCGTTGGATGACGAATTTGATTCCACATCCAACGAGTACCCACATGACATACTTTTGATGGACCCCGCTACCCCAAAAACAAGAAATACCTGAAAAAATGTGATGATGATGTCATCATCACGTTTTTTCAGGTATTTCTTGTTTTTGGAGTAGCGGGGTCCATAAAAAGTATGTTGTGTGGGTACTCGTTGGATGGAGAATCAAATTCCGCATCCAACAAGCTCTCCCAATCGAAATTTGAGTAAAAACACAGGGAGATATGTCGAAAATACGAACACAAAAAGCAGTTTTTTTCTTTCTTCCTCCAAAATTAATCAATATTATTTTAACTATTATTTTATTATTTTCCTTAGGAGGCCCATTTTAAACCCCACCATAAACACTTCTTAGGTGAGGTCTAACCTATGACCCTTATTTATAACCAACATGACATTCAGTCTCTAAACCAACTATAACTCTATCTAAAGTTATGATAGTGATGTTTTTAAAAGATTTTCTTAGAGTTAATTTATGGTATATACCCTCCATGCTAGTGTTAATATTTTAACTTTAAATACTTAATTAGTAAACTAGTAAGTTTTTCTATTAAGCATGTTAAGCCTTGAATTACTTAAGAAGCTTATCATTGGAAATTTTTATAAAAATTAATAGCCTTAACTGGATAACATATTCCAAGTAAATTATGGGAAAAGGAACTTAATCCATCATCACTATTATATCCAAATTGATAGTGGTTTATGAGGATATAATTTCGTTAGAACATCAGGCTGGGAGGATGGATTAATAGTATAGGAACTTAATAACTGTTGCACATTACTTTTACATTGCAAAAAAGTAACCAACAATTTTATCAGGAGGTAAGGAGATTATGTTCACTTTGTCAGTAGATCCTTAATGTAATAACTCTGTCATTCTTAATTTGCTTGCTAAGGAAGATTTAAGGCATTTTTTTTACACATGATGACTCTAAAAGACATCGAAGAGTTAGTATGCAATAAGAACTACAAATTACATCTACTAGAAAGAAAGCAGTTGTCACCAAGACTGATAAGACTAAATCTCATTTCCATAGCGTCTTAAAAGGAATGATGATTTAATGGTTTTACCTCATAAAGCACTTGAATTTGAATAGCATTTATATTATTTTACGGAGCTAATATTTTGTAACGAACATATATCTGAATACTTTAGAATTATTGATAAGCAACACCCAAACTTCTTACCTGTAAATCTGTAAGAGCAGGAAAACTTTCTGCGTTAGCTCGAAAGCTAAGTAAGCCCATAATTTCATGACAATTCCACCTTGTGGTCACAAAGAAAAACAAGTCATTAAACTGAAAAAGAATTGCTCTATAAGATAAAGATGATCAAGTAGATAATTCAGCTAATGAATTTTTTAACATATAACTAATTAAACAATTAGTTGACTGCATTTATGAAATTTATCTGTATTTTAAAAATCTTAAATTTTTCGGAAAATTTGGGGTTTTGACAGAACAGATACATTCTTGAGAAGAGGAAAGAGAAAGCAGTGGCAGAACCCAAGAAATCTAGCAGAGGTTGGACAAGAGAGGACTAGTGCATGTTCTAAAAAAAATAGAGGAGTGGACCCGAAGAAGCCAAGAAGAGCAAAGGAGATTCTCAAAAGGTTCTAGTGAGAGGACCAACGATACCAAAAGGAAGATCTCAAGGAGAGATAGCTTTTTGAGGTATAGAAGACAAGTATGGAGACTTGTTGGAGGTAATGGCTTAGTTACAATCCACAAGTGAACATGATGAAGTTCACAAAAGAGGAGAAGGAGACATAAACAATGACTACTGAAGGTCATTGCAGGGGTTCAGAAAAAAGCCACAACAGAAGAAAGAAGAAAGATAATCAAGAAGGATGTAGTAAAGAATGTCTAGAGTTAGCAAGAGACATTTTGTGCTTTGAGAAGAATATGAAAGAAGCTGCTGAAGAAGAGAACCAGAGGTATGGTTGGGTCCTGAAAAGGGAGGTAAGATGGAATTCACTACAAGTGAATATATAACAAAAGTTGTTTGCTGGATTGAAGAAAGAACTCAAATAAGTTGAGTCTAAGATGGAGGTTTCATATTGTGTACCTGAACAGGGTCCTTTGCTTGGAGAGGATGATGAAGCAAAAAAAGAGATACCAATTGAGAGTCTCATGAATTTTTTAAAGAGTACAAATATACTTATGGAGGAGATGACTGTGAGGCCAAATGAGACCAAAAGGTCTTATGTTTTTGAGACTGATGATTTGTTTGTGATTATAGGTTTGGTTGCAGATGATGGGAAATCTTTTGAAACTGTCTTAAAATTTGATGAAGTCATATATGATGAAGAAAGTCTCTCAAATGAGGAAAGGTATGAAGTATTGCAGAAAAAGGAACTCATTGATGAGTTACTTGATGGAGGAACAAAGTCAATTAGGGTTGATCTAAAGATGAAGGAAGAAAAATAAATGTACAAAGACATTTCTATAGGGCAGAGTCATAATTGCATTCTGATGAAGGAAAAAGTTGAACATTCACCTTGGATTATCATGAATTCTGAAGAAGAAGAAGATGTGCTTTCCAAAAGCATGACAACGGAATATAATTTTGTTGTAGTAATAGATGAAATGGTATCCTATGAATATTGTATATAGCCTGTAGCTCATATTGTTGAAGAAATAAATGAAGGTGAAAGTTTGATGTTGTACTCATACCAACACAAAGGGAGGATTCCAGAGGAAATATCAACAGGGACTTCAGAGTCTCATGTTTTTTAAACTGACTTTTGGTGTGTGTTTGCATGTTTTGAAGAAGGTAGACAGAGAAAGAAATATGTCATGATAAAATAAGACATCTTATTGTCTCAAGAAGGTAATTAGTACCTAGAAGAAATTATTGTTGCAGAGTTGGCTACTGAAGATAAAGAAAATATTTCTAACCTCAGAAAATATGATGAAGAGCTAGAAATGTTAGAAGATTGGTTGATCAATCCAAGGATTGGTAAATACGACTGATTAATACATACAAGCATGGAAGTACTCAAAGATAGCATTGGAGAAGAGAATATGAGAAGTCAAGACATTGACCTGTATTGTAATGATATGATTTTGTTACAATAGTCAAGAGAAGTGGAAGACCAACATAAATTTTTGAAGCATATTGGAATACCTTATAGTTGGGGTATGATTGAAGATGAGAGGAGATATACTAAAGATATGAGAATGCAACAAGAAGTTTCTAGCAACAAAAAGACAAAGGAACATCAATTTCAGAAAAAGAAGATGCAAGTGTACCAGCCAAATGATATATTGAACATGGAGATTGAAGAACTAAGGATGATGATGGTGAAGATGTCTTAGAGAAGGCATGAGCAAAGAATGAAGATTTACATAAGCATAGAAAATAGGAAAAACAATGACAGAAGAATATTGTAGAAGCACAGCTAGTGGAGCATTGCAACAGAAAATTTGGAAACTAGGAGAACATAAGATGACAAAGACAAACCTACATGATAAGATGGATGATCAGCTATAGAATAGAGTTTGGGATCTAGACATACTGAAGATGGAAGGTTACGACCAGGAGGTCATATTTATTTATTCATAGGGAGTTTGATGCAAGAGCATCCTGCTCTCCATTCAATTTTCAAGCTCAATACTTGATCAGACCTGGGAGGGGTCTTCAATTCTGAATTGATGGTCTTTGAACAATCACATTTAAATAAACCTATGTTTTATTTGATTCTAGATGGATGGTGAGTCATTTAGGTGAGTCAATAAGAGAATGAGTGAGTCATTGGGTCAATTGATGAATCATGTAAAAAAGTCCTCAATTAGTGGTAGCGAGTCCTAGGACATGATTAAGGGTTTGTTGTAATTAGGATTTGTTAGCAGATTATGTGAGTATTGAGGATCTGAACCAGAATGGTTCATGAATAACATTCTATATAAATATGTAAGCCTACAAGGCATATATAGACATAATAAGATACAGAGATAAACATAAGAATAGATAGAAGTAGCAGGAGTATCCAGAACAGAGTAAATCTTGCTCAAGTAAGTCTAATCAAAGATGTATCAGGCCTAAGGAGATCACGACATAGGTTCTGAGACAATTATGAATGTATAGTTTCATTGTGTGAATGAAGAAAAGCCTATTTTGTCATAATATCTATGTAAATTCAATTCTTTTTGAGTGTGTGGTTTCATGAATTGAATGTTTGTTTAAATCCTCTGTTAATGAGTGATAAGCTTGTGTGTGAATTCAGGGTTTTGGAGAGAGATTGAAACATAGATCGACTGATCAATTCTCTAATCAATTGAAAGAAGAATTTGATTAACAATACTTTGTGGATGGATTTTTATCTCGAATTAACCTTATTGCAGGTTAATGATCTACAGATCGATCACCGTAAGGATTAACGAAAAATGGAGTTTAAAGTATGTATAGGTGTGGATGGATGATATCATGATAGAGGTCGATCTATGAAAGTGGTTGAATTCTGTAAATGGGAGTTACACCTAAGATACTCCTAAATCAATCGACCAAATAACTTAAGATTGTGCAGTGGAGATAGATCTTGGAGAAGATCAATGATCGTAGTTAATTTCCACAACAAAGGGATGTAGATACACAGAGTTAGATCATGATCCGCATCTGGAGACAGATCGACGATCGAGAGAGAGGCCACAAAGAATAGACGGTGTGGAAGAGTTGAAGTGCAGGAAAACCAAACTTTGAAAAAAATAAGTTGGAACGAAGATCCGCAACCCGCAATCCGGAGCAGAAATGGAAGTGCAGAAGGGTGCATGCAGAAGGAGAATTATGGACGCGGAAGTGTAGAAGTGCGTAAGTTCAAAAATTGGAGAAGTGAGTTTTCCAATTTTTGCATTCCGCCTTGCGAAAAAGGTGAATGCAGAAATCCCATTGTAGAAGGGAGCGTACGGAAAGATTGGTATTGCGGAAAGTTGGAAGGTGGAACAGATAGTTATGGAAACCCAAAACTCCAAGGATTTGGGTTGCGGAAGAAGGTTTAACACAACAATTAGGATGTTAGGAAGGGCTTAAAGTCCCTCCATGCTCCGAAGTTCATGTGTTTGATCTCATAAGTGGGAAAAAGTATGCCACCAAGGTGGGGTTGGCATCAAACACCAACCAATTTATTCATTTTTGTGCATATCCTCATTAAAAAATTCAATGGCGACATTTAATTATGTGCACATCACCATTGAAGAAATTAACAATGATGCTTAATTTTGTGACTGTCACTATTGAAAAATTCAATGGTGACATTTAATTCTATGCATGTCACCATTGCAGAAAGTAAAATTGATGTTTAATTTTGTGATTGTCACCATTAATGAAACTTTAGTGACTACCATTAAAAGGTCGTAACAATTTTTTTTTTAAATTGAATTGAAATGGTGACGGTCCTTTATCGTGCATCACCAATGAGGTTGTGGTGGAAATCAGTAAATATAGGTCACTATTTTTCTTTGTCATTGTCGATGATCATTGACCATCACTAATAATGATTACTGGTGATGGGCCTAACACGTCTTTATATCTACTTTACTTTTGGATACGTTTTTGTTGTGAGGAAAATCTATCCTATGACGGGGGTTGAGGTCGCCAACATAGTGGGGTTGAATAATATGACACCTAGGGATTGATTTTAGAAAGAAAGGACTCTTGATTAACAATAAGGATAAAATAAAAACATGAATAGGGTGTAGGAAGAGGGACAATATGCACCTTTTTATGAAGGTTGGTACTAAATTTCCTTGAATCGTTGAGTATTTCTCTTGATATTCAATCCAAGAACCTACAAAACCAATCCAATACCTACCTCAAAACATTCATATACAAAAATACTGTTGAATTTCACATAAAACATAGAAATGAAATATTCAATCTAATGGGCATAAACAAATAACCAAATTATAGACATGAATGAACATAACTGTTAGAGAAGGGGAATATGCCAATTAATTATTAATGAAGGGAAACAAGTACAAATATACCTTCTTTATATTCATGCACCTCATGAAACTTTGAATTTGAATCTCCTTGCTTCTCTTCTTCAACATTCCCAATCAATCTCCATATTTTCTAGGGATAGGGTACAATGTGCACAAAGCAATAAGGGATGGAGGCATGGTTTATCCAACATAACCTTACTTAACCAAAAGGATATCCTCCATGGCTCATCTCTCTTAATTTTATACTATAAGGATATAGTTTCCATCGAGAAAAATTAGTTGTAACCGAGGAGGAAGTTTCCAAAACCACACAAACTTCCCCAAATTTCAAATTTTTTTTTTTAAATTTTAAATTTTTTAAATTTTAAATTTGTATATTTTGTGATTTTTTGAGGCACAAGCTGGTGGATAATGGGAAACTTGAATTTCACACACACTTGGGACATCACAAAAATGCATATGCAAGATAAAAATGATGGTATTCCAAGTGTAAAGACCATTTTGGGGGAAAATGCCATTTTTTGGGATTTTTAGAGGTTTTTGGGGCTCCAACTGTGGTTAAAAGTTCCCTAATTTCTGAGTAATAATTGAATATGTTAAGAACATACTTCTAAGCACCAAAATAAGTCTCTTCCATCAATAGTGTACTTTTGGGTGAGCAACAATAATCTTATTAAGCATCGTCATGAGTGAGAGTAACATCATGAAAGTGTCGTCATGGATGGAGAAGTGCTAATTTGGGATATAATGGATGCCCCCTAAGGTATGAGTTAAGAAGGAAACAAGATAAACAAAATAAATTATAAGAAAATTGGGGTGTGGAGTCAAGAAACATGGAAAATCCAAGAATCACACTCATAAGAAGGTACCTAAAATAGAAGAAGGATGTGAGACAAACTTATCCCTGGGATAGATACGTCCATGTACAAATGATCTCCATAAAGATACAACGCAGATCCAACATATTTATAGTTGATGTAACTATCATGGCCACACAAAATACAAAGTGACACCATGTGATATGTAAGTGAGTCATGGCCACAAATGAACAAAGTGGATCCATGCCCAAAAACAGATCATAGCCACAAGAAAACAAGGTGGATCTATGTATCAAAAGGTTTCATATAAGGTGTGACAAGGTCTTACACAACTTAGGAAATGCCAAAATATGAAGATTCTACTATCTTCCCAAGGTATTCAATCCAAACTGCCGAAAGGTACACATCCTAACCATGTGAATAGATGAGATGAAGTCAGACATGGGGATACTGTTTGATTACCGATCATTGATTTAAACTGTTAACAAAAATGAGGGAACCCAACAATAATGAAAATGGGACCCAAGGTATCCAGAACATTCTAATAAGCATGAATAGATTATACTGAAGTTGAATAATTGAAGAATCGATCAAGTAGGATACATTGATGTATTCCCTCTATCCAATAGCAAGGGAAATTACCACTGGTGATTGCAATACCCAAGGTACTTCCGAAAAATCTAAATCTCATTCCCAAAGAAATATGAGTTAAATTCGATGAGAAGAGAGCCATTGGAAGGGAGGCACTAAGGAATCCTCCATCATCTAACATGAGGAAAATAAAGGACTGATTTGATTTGAAGCTTGGACAAAGTTTTGCAGAACGAACCACTAAATGCATGATGTAATGGACTGACACCAGGGAGTGGCTAACACAAGAGGTCAAGTCCGAGATTGAAAAATGGTTAACATAGGTTATATCCTTGAACATTGAGAATGACACAATAGTCATTTAGTGTAACACCCCAGTTTTGACCCCGTTGCATTTAAATAAATGTTGTAATTAATCATGGTGTGGATCTAGGAAAAAGACCCACCATCGATTTAGTATTTATGTTTCACCAATTAAGGCGTGGCCGATGATATTTTTCTTTATGCTAGTTGAACATTAATAGCTGAACATTATGTTGAAATTGCAATTTTTAATTAAAACCCACAACCGGCTATGTCAACACAACTAAATGAGATGTGGGCATGATATTTCCTAGGGATGAGGGATTGGAAGAGTGGGGAAATTCGAATTGGGCAGAGCCCCACTTTGGAAAAACGTTTTTTGAATTTATTGGGTAAGAAAACACCAAAAAAAACCACTTTTCCATCATGTGGCAACGTTTCAACTTCCCTCATGAATTGGAATGAACAAAACGTTTTTGGAAAACCAATTCGGCATTCACGCAGCAGTCGTCAAGAAAAAACTACTATGATTCTGAACCATCATGATTTTTTCTCCTGTCCGACGGTTTGTTCCCTTTCACATTTTGGTTTTTCCTGTGTGGATTTGTTCTGTTCATGTTTTCTCCAGTGTGTTAGTTGCTTTCCTGAAAAGGAATGCCCTGAATTCGATTTTGTGCCTTTGTTTTGAAAGACCGAAAACATTTTCGTTTTGGCATTTTTTGCAGCAATCGGTCTGGCACCGACAATGTTCAAAAATTTGTAAATTTCTGTGTGTATACATAATCCCTAGCATCTGCTTCGTTTTGATAAATTCGAGGACGGAGATCCCTGTGTGTGCATCCATGTTTGGCATTTGAATTGATTGAAGGAATGGAAATAGAGTCTTGACTTGCTTGATAAACCTGGTGTGTGAAAGAACCTCATAGACCAATCTAGAAGGATGGTTTTCTTCTTTGCATGCCCTGAATAGCATTAGAAGGCAAGGAATGGCCCAAGGGACTGTGTAGTAGAGAAGGGAATTGTTCCTTGTGTTGGGTGTGTAATTATTTAGAAATCAGGCTAAAGCCGGTGTGGGTTTTCATAGCTCTGGGGTTTAGCTCACTAGCTTAGCAATAAGTCTTTCCTACTATGATTCAACTTCCCTCATGAATTGGAATGAACAAAACATTTTTGGAAAACCAATTCGGCATTCACGCAGCAGTCGTCAAGAAAAAACTACTATGATTTTGAACCATCATGATTTTTTCTCCTGTCCGACGGTTTGTTCCCTTTCACATTTTGGTTTTTCCTATGTGGATTTGTTCTGTTCATGTTTTCTCCAGTGTGTTAGTTTCTTTCCTGAAAAGGAATGCCCTGAATCCGATTTTGTGCCTTTGTTTTGAAAGACCGACAACATTTTCGTTTTGGCATTTTTGCAGCAATCGGTCTGGCACCGACAATGTTCAAAAATTTGTAAATTTCTATGTGTATACATAATCCCTAGCATCTGCTTCATTTTGATAAATTCGAGGACGAAGATCCTTGTGTGTGCATCCATGTTTGGCATTTGAATTGATTGAAGGAATGGAAATAGAGTCTTAACTTGCTTGATAAACTTGGTGTGTGAAAGAACCTCACAGACCAATCTAGAAGGATGGTTTTCTTCTTTGCATGCCCTGAATAGCACTAGAAGGCAAGGAATGGCCCAAGGGACTGTGTAGTAGAGAAGGGAATTGTTCCTTGTGTTGGGTGTGTAATTATTTAGAAATCAGGCTAAAGCCGGTGTGGGTTTTCATAGCTCTGGGGTTTAGCTCACTAGCTTAGAAATAAGTCTTTCCACCTCCTTGACAGCCTAATAAATCCAATTGGAAGGATGGCTTGGTTGGTAGCATGATAAACCCATATGTTGGCTTGGTTGTGTCTCATATGAATTTGTCTAAGTGTAAACCACTGCCTGTGTAAGTCTAATAAACCCAACCGTGTTGTCTTGACTGAATTTTAATTGTATCCTTGGCTATGGGTGAGGCCTATTAGTGTTCCTTATTCCTTGGGGAAGATCATGCCCAGCTTAGGGGTGGCAGTGTTGCTGAGAGATTAAAGAGCATACTGGCCTATGGTTGGGTGGAACGTTGCGGCGACATAGCTTGTTGTGGGACAAGTTCTATTCAAGATAAGTCTTCTTGTCTATGTTATTCTCTACAGTTGTATTCATGTATTGTAAATTTCTTGATGGAATGTGATGAACATGTTGATGTGTTGAATCGATGCATTGTTCCTTTGAATAACTGCAATTATAGGCATCTATGTATGTTTTCCATCAATGCATTTTGAACTAATTTGCAGGGTAGATTGGCCAGATTGTTAATGGCCTGAATGCTCAGATCGATCCAAGAATTCAGTGAAGAAGTTGGGTTTCCTGCTAGAAATATCCATTTACGCAGTCCACGGGATGCAAAATGACTGTTCGTAGATTGTGGTTTCCGCAATTTTCCCTTCCGCAAATTCCTTTCCACAACTTGTGGGATGCAGGATGCGGGATCGCGGTGTCGTGATTTCCATAATTCGCAACCTTGCAAGTTTAGGTTTCCGCACCATCGATCTTCATGGGATGACTGTCTGCCGTTGATCTGTTCCCGATGTGGGACGCAGGATGCTGGTTGCAGGAAGTGAGATTTCCATTTTCATAACTTTCAACCCCGCAACTCGGGTTATCCGCACCATTGATTTTTGTAGGTGGATTCTGAATCGTCGATTTGATTTCCAATCTTTGGGACCGTTTGGGATCGTTGATTTCCCATTAGAGGAAATTTCAACTCAAAATGGGCCTTTTAATTTTTATTCAAATTCCATGTCATCATGTGTTAGCCAATGAAATTGCTTTAAATTTGAAATACCGTATAGGTCTTAAACACTTTTTTAATATAAATTTGGGGATAGGTATCATAAAAAAAACTACTTTTTTTGTTTGCATTTTTTACATATCTCCTTGTGTTTTTACTCACATTTCGATCGGGAGAGCTCATTGGATGCGGAATTAAGTTCCGCATCCAACGAGCTCTCCCGATTGGAATTTGAGTAAAAACACAAGGAGATATGTCAAAAATACAATAAAAAAAGTAGTTTTTTTCTTTTCTTCCTCCAAAATTAATAAATATTATTTTATTATTTTAACTATTATTTTATTAGTTCATTTTAGGAGGCCCATTTTGAGTGGAAATTTTCTCTAATGATCGCATTTTCTCTCCACCGTCCGATCTCCTCTGAGATCTTTCCCTACAGATCATCGAGCTGATCAATGGAAGACGGGAGGCAGCATGATAGTTTTGGAGATGTCAAGAAGTGGTTCGCGACCATGCCCTATGTTTCGATGAAAAGTAAAAGTTCTCGATGAAATTTTTTAATTTCGCATGATAATGGGGTATGGGTACGTGACAATGTGGTATCAGTGCTGCGGGTTGCAGCATTGGGCCTATATGGGCCGAGAATCAATCAGAGCACCCATTGATACCAACTTGTAGTACACTACAGTGTGGTATTAGAGCTGCGGGTTGCATTGTTGGTCTTGGATGGGCCGAAAAGTAGTCAAAAGTACCCTCTGATACCAACTCGAAGTACACTACAGTGTGGTATCAAAGCTGCCAGTTACAACATTGGGCTTAGATAGGCCAGGTGACAGTAGGTAAAATGGTTTTGATTTTGAATTACTGTGTATCTAACAAATGGTGTTGATAACACATTTCGCAGAGGCATAGTACATTTTGGAAAAGTGGGTTGTTGGCTTAGCCATGAGAACCTATGACAGATATGAGGAATGATATTCCTACAAGCGTCTGGAAGACGCTATGGGGGAAAATGTCCAAGTTGGAAATGCTGAGATAGAGTCTAATGGGAGAAGATTGCAAGAGACTCCCCCAGATTTTGTAGCCACCATGAGAAGCCTAATGGCGGAGATGCAGAGTTACAAGGAAGATAGTGAAAGATTGGTTAAGGCTCAGGAGGAGCAAAATCGGTTGAAAGCAACCATGCTGCAAAGTTTGACATATATTCATAGAAATATGAACTCCGAGGACTGAATAGAAAATCCAGAAGGGAGTAAGAACACTGCTAGAAGAATTAAGAGATCACCTAGTGAGTCATATGACTTTGAAGGGTCCATTGGAGATTCAAGTTCTTCTTCTCATGAGAATCAAAGAAAGAGGCGCTACCAGAGCCACTCATGAGATGAATTTAAGAAGGCAAGGCCTCCTACCTTTAATGGTGAGATAAATACTGGTCAAGAAGCTGAAGCTTGGATTCTTGGGATGAGAAAATATTTCCAAGTCCGAGAATATTATGGGAATATGAAAGCTAGAGTACCCATTTTCAATAAGCATCCATATGGTGGGAGCATTTCAGGAAAGTAAAGAAGATCAATGAAAGGAATATTGTGTGGAAGTAGTTTCGGAAGTATTTCAAGGAGAAGTACCTCTCTAACAGGTACTATGATGACAAGATCAAAGAGTTCCATGAGCTAAGATTGGGACAACAGATTATGGAAGAATATGCCAATAAGTTTTTGGAGATGTTGAGGTATGTCAGGTACATAAAATATGAGAAGGTAAAGATCCAACATTTTTTGAGTGGATTGCCTCAGTCTTACAAAGACCGAATTGAGTTCTATGAACCTATAAATATGGAAGAAGCAATAAGAAAAGCCAAGTATTTCTATGAGAAAAGAAAGAACAAACCGGATCACTAGAAAACATGGAAGAACAAGATGAATGAGAAGTCAGATCAAACGAAAAAAGGTAACAAACCTTCTAACTTCAGGAATCAATAGAAGCAACCAGCTAGAGCGATAGGAGAGAAGCCAAAATATCCACAACAGAACAGAGGACCACTCCAATGTTGGAAATGTGGAGGACCCCACATGCATAGGTACTGTCCACTTGAGATTGAGAATGCAAGGCCAACGTACAATATTCAAGAGGTAGAAATAGTGGGATAAGTGGCAATGGATGTACCTAGAATTTATGTAGCATTGGAAGACTGCCAGGAAGATCACCAGTCAATAGTGGTTGAAGTTGCAAGTAATATTGTTGAGCACTCTATCTCTATTTTGATTGACCCTAGTTCTACTCATAGTTATATTGCTCCTAGAGTAGTGGAGATTTGTGATATTGGGAAGGTAAAGCATAGCAAGTCTTGGTTAGTTCAGCTAGCCACTGGAACTAAGAGAAAATTTAATTATGTTGATGTAGTTGTAACTTTGGAATGTATTCACTTGTATTTATTATGTATTGTAATTCGATGTTTATTCCAGGATGTATTTGTAATGTGCTTGAGTCATGTCATGCCCTGATGTTCTGATCGGGAGTTTCTATAATGTAAAGAAGTCATGTCAAGTCAAGGTGGGTATGTTGATGTATATGTAACTTCGGAATGTATTCTTCTATGTATCTTATGTATTGTAACCCGATGTTTATTCCGGGATGTTTCTATTATGTATTTGAGTCATGTGGTCATGCCCCGATGTTCCGATCGGGAGGATTAATAATGTAATCAAGTCATATCAAGTCATTAGGTAAGTCCCCACAGTTTCGGGGCACTTGAGTTATTATACACTAATTAAGGTGTAGGCTCGAGTAGTAATTATTAGGTAGAGCCTACGTGTGAAAATGTAATTCAAGTGAACGGATGAATATAAATAGAGAGTGAGAGTCTCTCTATTTGTCACTTGAAATTACGTCACTTTCTCTCTCAAGTGTGGCGCACCTTTGGAGAAGGAAATACTTTGGCTTAACAGAAGACAGAAGGCTATTGCTATGTGGAGAGTGCATCTTACTGTTTTGGGTTTCACATCTTGTAGTGATACTATCTTAGAGGAAGTTGCGGGGTTTTCTCCTTTATGGTTTCCCCAAGGAAAACTCTTTGTGTCTCTTGTCTCTTGTGATGCGCTTGTGTTTTATTGCTGTGCTTGTTATTCTCTCAGTGAAAAGATCCTAAGATCATAATGCTAGCTTAAATGTGATGAAAAACTAACATGGTATCAGAGCTAACCTGAGAAGAAGACATTGTGCAGCTACAGGAACTAGGGATTCCTATTTTGTGGATATTCCTCCACATATTTTCAGCAAAAGTATGCTAAGATGACTCCCCATTGAAGGGTGCATCTTTCTGTCGATGCGGAATTCAATCTCAAGCATTTTCAGTTTCGATGTGGAAATTAGGGCTTTCTACAGAAGAATAATTTTTGAGTGAGACCAGCATAGGGTTATTCTCCTCATCAAAACTGAAGTTTAGAGACCTGGATCAAGAAATTTGGTTGGGTGAAACTCCAGGAAAGTCAAACCCTAGTTTGACCCCGAGCTAGGAGAAACCCTAAATACTAAAACTGCTAAGTTTTGGTACAGTCGCTATATTCCGAGATTGGAAAAGTCTCAGAAGCTGAAAATTTCAGGGGCCGAATATAAAATCTTGATGAATCCTGTGTCCAAAAACAGACTCATATTCGATGTACTCTAGGAGATATGATCTCTCAAAGTTAGGGTTCCAGCCTCTTCCAGAATTCATCCCTAAACAGGACATCTGGGGAGATCTGCAATATCTTGAGCTACAGAGGTCCAAATGGAATTCCTGAAGATTTTTCAGAAATTTAACGGACTGTACTTTTGGTGGTCTGAATATCAGACTCAGAAGATGAACCAGTGACACATGGCATGCCGTACAACTTAGCTGTTCTGAACAGTCCTGTAACAGGTCACCTTGGGAAAAGGATCATAAATACCAAATGGTGAAACCAATTCTGATGAAAACTATGGTGTTGGATTAGGGACATGCGAGGTTACCTTAGTACGAAATTTTAGACACATAGGTTCAGTAATTTCATAGATATCATAGAAACAGTAACAGGAATTTTTGCAGAAGAAATCAGTAAATTAGGGCTTCCTGTTTCGAGAGCTTCCCTCCACTGTTTTCAGAAAAGGAGTACATTGGACAGCTCCATTTGAAGAGATATATATTTTTGTCCAATCAGATCTGAAAGTTTTCAAGTTTTTAAAATTATGGGTTCTACGACAAACCCTAGATCAGCGAACTCCGGGACAAGGACGGACACCTCAAATCGGTAAGATCTAATCTTTTGTATTTCCATTTGAGGTTCTCATTTCAATATGATCTATCAAAATATCTTGATGATAAGCTTGGTGAAGTTGAAAAATTCCAAGCATAGAAGTATTTGATCTCTCTAAAGAAACTGGATATAGAGGTTCCAGTTTCAGAGGGAGACGAGGCCAAAGAAGACATCATGCTCATGTTGCAGAGGATGATGAACCATCCGGAAAGAGATCCATATATGAAAGTGAAGATTCTTCAAGCGAGGATGAATATGTTCTGATATCAGCTCTCACAGGTAACATTACTCATGGAAATGATGATTGGCTTATAGACAGTGGGGCTTCCAAACATATGATGGGATTCAAGGAATCCTTTGTAAGACTGTCAGACATGAATCACCTCACAAGGTGAAACTAGGAGATGACTACAAATATCCAATAAAAGGTAGTGGGGAATCTTCATACAAGCTAGACTCTGGTAAGTCTCTAACAATGAAAGAAGTATTGTTTGTTCCAGGACTTAAGAAGAATCTTCTATCCATTTCAGCCTTGGATGCAAAAGGAATGTGGGTTGCATTCATCGATGGTCAAGTCATCATGTGGCCAAAAGGAAAGAAAATTGATGATGCGGTAGTGATTGGAGAACAAGAAGGAGGCTTGTACAAATTGAAGGGTCATCCAGAACAAGCCTTGATTCATGATACGGTAGAGCCAAATGAGCTTTGGCATAGAAGGCTTGCACATGTGCATTACAGAGCACTACCTATTGCAAGCAAAGCTGTTGAAGGTCATCCAGAATTTCAAGCTATTTGAAGGGAAGAACAAAATCAGAATATGACTTAAAGAAACCAGTTGAAGAATGTGAAGATCCAGAATGTAGAGACCATGTATTCATAAGAGTCTCTCAAATCAAAGAACAACTTGAAGCGGTAAAATAAAAAGTGAAAAATGCAAAAGTGGTGATGGCCACCTTGAATGGCCTCCCAGGATCGTGGAATTCATTCATGTGAGGAATGTGTGCTAGAAGGAAGTGATTACTTTCAATAGACTCTGGAAAGAGAACTCACAAGAAGAGAATGTGGGAGCAATTGAAGATCAAGCTCTTTCCATCTAAAGAATATCCCTCAACGAATGAGGAATATGAAGAACTCAACTCTTGAAGAACTTCTTATCCACCTTAGCTTTTGGATAAGAAACGATGCTATTATGAATGAAGAATACGATGAAGCTGAAGGCTCAAGAAGGAGTCTACCCTCAAAACAAATAAAGATACATAATCACATACAAGCAAAGAAGAATGAATACTTGTTCCGAAGAACAAGTGACGACAGTTCAAAGACAAAGAATAATATGACGAGTGCAGTGACATCATTGATGTAGAACCTTCCAGCCACCAAGAAGAAAGGGAAGATCAGTTCAAGAAGAATGATGTCTGGGCGTAGTATCGAGACCTGAAGAGAAGTTCATAGTTCCATCATGTAGTAGATGGAAACATCATGGGATACAAAGCAAGATTCGTAGCATGAGGCTTCTCATGAAGAGAATGCATAGTCTACAAAGAAACATTTACAGCTAATAGAAGTGAAGTCACATGACATGCATAATCATGTGTGCAAATGAAATAAGGCCTTGTACGAGTTCAGAAGACACCCATGGGATAACACATACATGATGAGCTTGATGAATATCTTAACCTTTGCTACAAGGTTGATAGAGGATGACAAGCTCACAGATGGGTGCAAGATGAACTTTTGAAGAAGTTCAAGATAGAGGATCTTAGTATCCAGTGATCCTAGATGAATACTACTTGTCACTCCAGTACAGAATGTTTCAGTGCATAGAGTACGAAATACAGAGGGAGTATGATGCTCCGCTTCAGAGGGAGTGATTGCAGAAGATCCCGAGGTTCGACATGGTACGACAGGATGGGCAGATTACTGATCATTCTAGGCTTTACTGAGAATAAAGTGGATTCCAACCTTTGATCCAAGGTTGAAGGTGGAAGACCAGTGATGCTTCTGTTATGTGTCAATGCACTACTGTTCTAGGTATGGAGGTGTGGTAGAGTACAGATGGGATCTTCCTTGGACAAGGGAAGTATGCAGTAGAGATCCTGAAGAGGTTCGGGATGATGGACTGCAAGGCGATGGCCACACCTATGGCATCGAACCTGAAGCTATTTGAGTGATGCTTCGTCAGATTCAGTTGATGCTACGATGTATCGTCAGATGATTGGGTTATTGATGTACCTGACGAACATGAGACCAGATATCTGCTTTGCTGTGAACACCTTGAGCCAGTACCTGACAGATCCGAGAAGTGTTCACTTGACTACTGCAAAGCATATTCTGAGGTACCTGAAGGGTACAATTGATTATGGGCTCAAGTACGATGCGAATCAGAAGATTAACCTGGAAGGTTATGTTGATTCAGATTGGGCAGACAATGCCATCGACAGGAAGAGTACTTCAGGATGTTGCTTCAGTATGGGATCATGTGTGATCTCTTGGTTTAGCATGAAGCAATCCTGTGTGGCACTGAGTACTGCTGAAGCAGAGTATGTTGCAGCTTGTTCAGCTAGTTGTGAGGCAGTATGGCTGCGGAAGCTACTTTCTGATATATTTGATCTCCAGTTAGATGCTACTTGTATACATTGTGACAACCAGAGTTGCGTGAAGTTGTCAAAGAATCCAGTGTTTCATGACAAGTCAAAGCATATCGAGATCAAGTATCACTATATCAGGGATATGGTGCAGAGAGGAGAAGTGAAGCTCCTGTATGTTGCGACAGAGGAACAGATAGCTGATGTATTGACAAAGCCATTGGCTAGGCTGAATTTCGAGTACTTCAAAGAGAGACTTGGTGTTCTCCAGATCGAGACTTCCTCCCAGAGAAAGTGATGAGACCCATAGCCATTCTGACATGGTGAGAGGATTGGTTCCTTCCATGGTCAGATGTAAGGGCAGAGCCATTTTGTCATGGTGAGAGGATTGGTTCCTTCCATGTTAGATATGAGTGCTAAGATCCATAGCCATTATGATGAGTAGGTTAGATATAAGGGATGAGCCATTCTGTCATGGTGATAGGGTTGCTCCCTTTCATGATAGATATGAGTGCTGGCCATTCTATCGAGCAGGACAGATGTAAGAGCAATTGCCATTCTAGGAATGGAGGCACCTGGTCAGTTACCAGGAACACTCAGTGTAAGAACTGAGTAGCCATTCTGATGTGATAGAGGGATATGTTCCCACTTGGTCAGATGTAAGGGATGAACCATTCTACTCATGGCTAAAGGATTAAGTTCCTTCCATGTTAGATGTGAGTGTTGGCCATTCCGACGAGCAGGTCGGATGTAAGGGCAACTGCCATTCTCTAGGAGAATGGAGGCGCTTGGTCAGTTACCAGGAACACTCAGTGTAAGAACTGAGTAGCCATTCTGATGTGATAGAGGGATATGTTCCCACTTGGTCAGATGTAAGGGATGACCCATTCTACTCATGGCTAAAGGATTAAGTTCCTTCCATGTTAGATGTGAGTGTTGGCCATTCCGACGAGCAGGTCAGATGTAAGTGCTGGGCAAAGACCTACATGAGGGTAGGCCTACAACCAGCATGAAAAAGGGCTGGCTCTGTAGAACTTCCTATGATGAGAATAATCATGAGATAGCACCAGTGTTGATCCAGATCGAGTGATGATCCAGATCAAGTAATGATGATCCAGTAGTGATGATCTAGATCGAGAGATGATCCAGATCCAGATCCAGATCGAGTGATGATCCAGATCCAGTCCAGTGATGTTGATCCAGATCAAGAGATGATCCAGATCTAGTGATGATGATCCAGATCGAGAGATGATCCAGATCCGAAGATGACTTGAAGACAAAGATGACTTGAATATGAAGATGACTTGAAGACAAGATGATCCAGCTGATACAGAGAAGAAGACCAGTGCTGGAAATTGTGTCGAAATAATACCTTCCTAGTTAAGAGGGAGTGTTGATGTATATGTAACTTTAGAATGTATTCTTCTATGTATCTTATGTATTGCAACCCAATGTTTATTCCGGGATGTTTCTATTATGTATTTGAGTCATGTGGTCATGCCCCGATGTTTTGATCGGGAGGATTAATAATGTAATCAAGTCATATCAAGTCATTAGGTAAGTCCCCACAGTTTCGGGGCACTTGAGTTATTATACACTAATTAAGGTGTAGGCTCGAGTAGTAATTATTAGGTTGAGCCTACGTGTGAAAAGGCAATTCAAGTGAACAGATGAATATAAATAGAGAGTGAGAGTCTCTCTATTTATCACTTGTGAAATACATCACTTGCTCTCACAAGTGTGGCGCACTACTGGAGAAGGAAATTTTGGGACTAGACAGAAGACAGAAGACTACTACTGTTTTGGGAGATCTCTTACTGTTTTGGTGTTGATTCTATCTTAGAGGAAGTTGCGGGGTTTTCTTCTTTATGGTTTCCCCGAGGAAAAATCTTTGTGTCTCTTGTCTCTTGTGATGTGCTTGTGTTTTATTGCTGTGCTTGTTATTCTCTCAGTGAAAAGATCCTAAGATCATAATGC
>LPNX010301786.1:387241-416393 GCA_001517045.1 Pseudotsuga menziesii
GGGTAACCCTCCTATTGTCTAAGGGTTAAAGTCCCCGCAGTTCCAGGGCACTAGGGTTATTAGACTCACCTAGTGAAGTCAGACCTAGTTGGGTTTATTCAAGTAAGGAATTAGTATAAATAGAGAGCTAGCCTCTCTATCTATCACACACTCACTCACACTCAGTTGTAGCGCATAGCTGAGGAAGAGATAGACACTGGGGCAAGGAAGAAAGAAGGTTACTGCTGTCGGGAGATCATCTTACTATTTTGGGTTTTACTTTTGGTGCTGATTCTATCTCTAAGGAACTTGCAGGGTTTTCTCCATTTATGGTTTCCTCGAGGAAAAACACTGTGTTCATTGTATCTTGTGTTTAATTGATGTGCTTGTTGTTCTCTTGGTTAAAGATCCTAATATAATGCTAGCTTAATGTTAAAAATCTAACATGGTATCAGAGCTAACTTAAGAAGAAGAAACTGTGCAGCTGTGGGAACTAGGGCTTCCTACTTTGTGGATCTCTCTCCATATATTTTCAGCGAAAGTAGGGTGGAAAAAATCTCCTCCTTAGGGTGCATATTTTTGTCGAAGAAGAATCCAATTCTAAGGTTTTTCAGTTTTGGACTTGACACTACTGTCGAAAATTAGGGCTTTTCATAGAAGTGGAATTTTTCAGTGATCCTAGGCCTGGATTGATCTCCTCCCCAAAATCAAAGTTAGGGATCAAAATCAAAGAATTTGGTTGGATAGAACTCCAGAAAAGCAAAACCCTAATTTGCTCTTGAACCAGCACTGCAGAATTTCAGCTCCAAATATAGATCCGACATCTTGACTTGGTAAGATCTAAATATTTTGTATTTCCATTTGAGGTTCTCATTTAATATGTCTCATCATACCAAGCTTGATGAAAATATTGAGGGAGTTGATAACTTCCAACTCTAGAAGTATAGGATCTCCCTGGTCCTGGAAGAAAATGAGTTGGACTCCTATATCAATGAGGAGGTTCCAGTTCCAGAGGTAGATGAGGCCAAGGCCTTACATAAGAAGAAGTTGGTTATGGAAAAGAGAATAATTGCTGATTCAATCAAGGATCACCTCATACCACATGTGTCCTCCCTCAATACACCTAAAGCTATGTTTGATGCCCTAACCAAACTGTTTGAAGGGAAGAACATCAACCAGAAGATGACTCTAGGGAACCAATTGAAGAATGTAAAGATCCAGAATGAGGAGACCATACAGTCATATTTCACAAGGGTCTCTTAGATAAAAGAACAATTGGAAGCAGTAGATGAAGAAGTGGAGAATGCAGAAATTGTGATGACAACCTTGAATGGTCTCCCTAGGTCATGGGATTCTTTCATCCAAGGAATATGTGTTAGGAAGAAGTTAGTCAAGTTCAGTAGACTGTGGGAAGAATGTTCAAAAGAAGAAGCTCGAATAGAAACTTGAGAAGAAAATATGGGAAGTGAAGATCAAACTCTCACAGTACACTCTAGGAAAGGAAGAAGGGAAAATCATCATCACCAAGGTAAGCATTCTCATTAGAAAAATAATTATGTAAGAAGGGATCCATCCAAACTCAGATGTTATACATGAGATGAAATAGGACACTTTGCTAGAAATTGTCCCATGAATAAGAATGGATCCAAGAAGAAGAAGAAATCCAAAAGAAGACATCATGCTCACACTACTGAGGATGATGATCATCCTAGGAAGAAAGTAAAACAAGAAAGTGAAGACTCTTCAAGTGAAGAAGAAAATGTTCTGATCTCCGTTCTCATGAGAACTGTCACTCATGGAAGCAAATATCGGCTTATTGACAGTGGGGATTCCAAACACATGAAAGGTTTCAAGGAATCTTTTGAGAAACTATCCAAACATAATTCACCCCATAAGGTGAAACTTGGGGATGACTACCAATATCCCATAAAAGGTAGTGGTGAATCCTCCTACAAGCTAGACTTTGGAAATTCTATGAAAATGAAGGATGTCTTGTTTGTAACAGGACTAAAGAAGAATCTTCTATCCATGTCAGCACTGGATGCAAAAGGCATGAGGGTTGCATTTGTAGATGGCCAAGTCCTCATGTGGTCAAGAGGAAAGACTATTGATGATGCAATAGTAATTGGAGAACAAGAAGGAGGATTATACAAATTGAAGGGCCATCCAGAACAAGCTTTGGTCCATGAATCAGTAGAGCCAAATGAACTTTGGCACAAAAGGATTTCACATGTGCATTACAGAGCACTACCACTTGCAAGCAAAGCTGTTGAAGGTCTTCCAGAAATCAAGAAAAACATGAAGGGGTCTGCAAAGGATGTGTGAAAGGAAAGAATACAAAAAATACATTTGCAAGTAGCAAGAGCAAAGCAAAAGGAATATTGGAAATCATCCACTCCGATGTATGCGGACCAATGTCATCAAGTTCACTAAGCGGGTATGTATACTATGTTTCCTTCATTGATAACTTTTCTAGGAATACATGGATTTAATTCATGAAGAACAAAGATGAATTTTTCAGCAAGTTCAAGGAATTCAAAGCCTTGATCGAGAACCGCACAGAAAATAATATCAATACCTTTCGATCAGATAATGGCGGAGAATTCACATCAAATGAATTCAAAGACTTATGAAAAGAATCTAAGATTAAGAGGGATTTATCCACTCCATATAATCCACAACAAAATGGGGTTGCAGAAAGGAATAATAGAACTATCATGGAAGCTGCAAGAGCAATGCTTCATGATCAAGATCTTCCCATGCATCTATGGGCAGAGGCTGCCCGAACAACAATGTATGTACAGAACCGTACTCGACACAGAGTACTCGAGAACAAGACACCTGAAGAAGTCTTTTCCAGTAAGAAACCAGAAGTCAGCCATCTCAGAATATTCGACTGTCCAGTGTACATACAAATTCCAAAAGAGAAGAGAACAAAATTAGATCCTTTAGGAAAGAAGGGTATATTTGTGGGATACTCTGAAAGATCGAAGGCTTACAGAATATATTTCCTAGGATTCAAGAAGATCGACATCAGTAGGGATGTAACATTTGATGAAGACACAACTTACAACAAATCTAGAAAGAGACCTACTGAAGAACCTGAAGAAGCAGAAGCACCCATAATTCATGACACAACCATGAATGAAGAAACCCAATAAGAAGATCGAGAATTTGAAGAACCTCAAGAACCTGTAGATCCACCTCAAGAGAAGAACCCTCACAAGAGGAAACCTGCTTGGGTACGAGAAGCTATCCAAGGTGTGGAAAGATATGGGGCTCTAGAAGAGAATCACAGAGAAAGAAAGAGAACTAGATCCTGCTCCAGATATGTAGCTTTACTATGTGACTTTATCAATAAAGAACCTTCCAATTATGAAGAAGCGGAAGAATGAAAAGAATGTTAGGATGCTATGATCGAATAGTATCAATCGATCATGAAGAACGATGTTTGGGATGTTGTCCCAAGACCAGAAGGGTAGTCGGTTGTAACTTCCAAATGGATCTACAAGATCATGCATGCTGCAGATGGTAGCATAGAGAAATATAAGGCAAGATTTGTGGCTCGTGGCTTCTCACAGAAAGAAGGAATAGATTATGAAGAAACCTTTGCACCTGTAGGCAGATACACTTCCATCATATTGGTACTTGATCTGGATGTAGTGATGAAATGGAAGATACACCAAATGGATGTCAAGACTAGTTTCTTGAATGGTGTAGTGGAAGAGGAAGTGTATGTAGAGGAGCCACTCGGTTTTGAGACACATGATAGGGAGTCTCATGTGTGTAGATTGAAGAAATCCCTGTACGGTTTGAAACAGGCACCCATGACATGGTACGGTAGAATTGACAGCTTTCTATCCATTTTGGGATTTACCAAAAGTAAAGAAGATTCCAACCTTTACTACAAGGTTGAAGATGGCAACCTAGTGATGCTCCTACTGTATGTATATGATCTGTTTGTAACATGTATGGATGGGATGATTGCTGATACGAAGAGAAATCTTGCTGCCGAGTTTGAAATGAAGCACTTGGGTATGATGCATTGTTTTATAGGCATGGAGGTGTGGCAGAATGCGGATGGGATCTCCCTCGGACAAGGGAAGTATGTAGTAGAGATCCTGAAGAGGTTTGGGATGATGGACTACAAGGCCATGACCACACCTATGGCATCTAACTTAAATCTATTGAGTGATGCTTCATGAAAGATGGTTGATGCTACGATGTATCGTCAGATGATTGGGTCCTTGATGTACCTGACAAACATGAGACCAGACATTTGCTTTGCTGTGAACACCTTGAGCCAGTTCTTGATAGATCCGATACATGTTCAATTGATTGCTGCAAAGCATATTCTGAGGTACCTGAGGGGTACAATTGATTATGGGCTCAAGTATGAGGAAAATCAAAAGATTAACCTGGAGGGTTATGTTGATTCATATTGGGAAGGCAGTGCCATCGATAGGAAGAGCAATTTAGGGTGCTGTTTCAATATGGGATCAGGTGTGATCTCTTGGTTTAGTAGGAAGAAATTCCACATGGAACAGAGTACAGCTGAAGCAGAGTATGTTGTAGCTTGTTTAGCTAGTTGTGAGGCAGTATGGCTGAGGAAGCTACTGTCTGATTTATTTGATCTCCAGATGGATGCTACTTGTATACATTATGACAACTAGAGTTGCATGAAGTTGTTAGAGAATCCAGTGTTCCATGACAAGTCAAAGCATATCGAGATCAAGTATCACTATATTAGGGATATGGTGTAGAGGGGAGTAGTGAATCTCCAGTATGTTGTGACGGAGGAACAGATAGCTGATGTGTTGACAAATCCATTGGCTAGGGTGAAGTTTGAATACTTTAGGGAGAAGCTTGGTGTTATCTAGATTGAGGTTTCCTCCAAGGGGAAATGATGAGACCCAGAGCCATTATGACATGGTGAGAGGATTGGCTCCTTCCATGGTCAGATGTAAGGGCTAAGCCATTCTATCATGGTGAGAGGATTGGTTCCTTCCATGTCAGATGTGAGTGCTGATCCATCCTGATGTGACTGTAGGATTATTTCCTACATGATTAGAAGTAAGCGCTGAATTCCATTCTTGGAATGGAGGCACTTGGTTAGCTACCAGGAAAGCTCAGTCTGGGACTGAGGGACATTATGATGTGACTATAGGATTGGTTCGTACATGATTAGATGTGAGTGCAGAGCCCTTCTGACATTGGTTGTTAGATGTAAGTGCAGAGCCCTTTCGGCATGAAGGATTGGTTCCTTGCATGGTCGAATATAAGTGCTGAACCTTTCTGACATTGGTTGTGAGATGTAAGTGTAGAGCCTTTCGGCATGGAGGATTGGTTCCTCACATGGCTGAGTGTAAGTGCTGAGCCTTTCCGAAATTGGTTGACGGATGTGAGTGCTGGGAATTTCTGACAGGGTTGTGGGAGGTGTTCCCACATGGTCAGATGTGAGTGCTGGGCGTGCCTTTCTGATATTATTATAGGATTGTTTCCTACATGATTAGATATAAGTGTTGGGCGGGCCATTCTGACTTAGGGTCAGATATAAGTGCTGAAGAAGACCTACATGGAGGCTAGTCCTACAACCAACATGAAAAAGCGCTGGCTCTGTAGAACTTCCTGTGACGAGAAGAATCATGAGATAGCACACGTGATAATACAGTAATGATGATCTAGTAGTGATGATCTAGATCAAGGGATGATCCAGATCCAGTGATGATGCTCCAGAGATGATCCATATCGAGTGATGATCCAGATCCAGATGAAGATGACTTGCAGATGAAGATGACTTGAAGATGAAGATGACTTGAAGATAGAGATGACTTGAAGGTGAAGATGACAAGGAATCGATGATGATCCAGATGATACAGAGAAGAAGACTTGTGCTGATAAATTGTGTCAAGAGAATACCTTCCTAGTTAAGAGGGAGTGTTGATTTAATTGTAACTTTGGAATGTATTAACTTGTATTTCTTATGTGTTGTAACCCGATGTTTATTCTAGGATGTATTTGTAATGTACTTGAGTCATTTCATGCCGCGATGTTCCAATCGGGAGTTTCTATAATGTAAACAAGTCATGTCAATTCAAGGTGGGTAACCCTCCTATTGCCTAAGGGTTAAAGTTCTTGTAGTTCTGGGGCACTAGGGTTATTAGACTCACCTAGTGAAGTCAGCCCTAGTTGGGTTTAGTCAAGTTAGGAATTAGTATAAATAGAGATCTAGCCTCTCTATTTATCACACACTCACTCACACTCAGTTGTAGTGCATAGCTGAGGAAAAGGAAGACACTGGGGCAAGGAAGAAAGAAGATTATTGCTGTCGGGAGATCATCTTACTGTTTTGGGTTTTACTTTTGGTGCTGATTCTATCTCTGAGGAAGTTGCGGGGTTTTCTCCATTTATGGTTTCCCCAAGGAAAAACACTGTGTTCATTGTCTCTTGTGTTTGATTGTTGTGCTTGTTGTTCTCTCAGTTAAAGATCCTAATATAATTCTAGCTTAATGTTAAAAATCTAACAAATGAAGTGGCAGAAAAATGTCCATTGGTGATGAATGGATTGATCACTTGTGTAGATATGAATGTTCTACCGCTTGGTTCCTATGATGTTATCATTGGAATGGATTGGTTAGAAGCTCACATAGTGAATCTTGACTGTTATAATAATACTTTTGAATGCATGGATGAAGAAGGGAAACCAATAGTTGTAAGAGGCATTCCAAAGGTAATCTCCGTGGGGAAGATTTCAACAATGCAGTTAAAGAAGTTTTGTATAAAAGGTTGTCAGTTGTATGCAACCCATATTGAGGAGACAACGGAGAATGAAACTCCTAGGTTGGAAGACTATCCTATGTTTCAAGACTTCAAGGATGTTTTTCTTGATGAGGTTCCAGGACTTCCTCCAAAGAGGGACATAGATTTCACAATTGAACTTGTGCCAGGAGCAGCACCAGTGTCAAGGGCACCCTACAGAATGAGTACTCCAAAAATGTTAGAGTTGAAGATGTAGCTACAATAATTGTTGTGTAAAAAGTATACCAGGCCGAGTGTGTCATCTTGGGAAGAACCAGTTCTATTTGTAAAGAAGAAAGATGGTATACTCAGATTGTGTATTGATTACAGGTAGCTGAATAAAGTCACAGTGAAGAACAAATATCCCTTACCAAGAATTAATGACCTCTTTGATCAAATGAAAGGAGCAAAGGTATTTTCCAAGATTGACTTGAGGTCTGGGTACCATCAGGTGAGAATCAAGGACGAAGACATTCATAAGACAACCTTCAGGACAAGGTATGGACATTATGAGTTTGTAGTGGTACCCTTTGGTCTCTCAAATGCACCAACAACATTTATGTGCCTTATGAATAGTGTCTTCAATAGGTATTTGAACAAATTTGTTCTTTGTTTCCTTGATGATATTCTTATTTATTCTAAGAATGAAGAAGAGGATGAAGAACATTTGAGACTAACATTGCAATTGCTTAGAGAACATCAGCTATATGCAAAGCTAAGCAAGTGAGACTTCTATAGGGATAGAATTCAATACTTGGGTCACATTATTTTATAGGAGGGCATATCTGTTGACCCTGAGAAAAATGAAGCTATTAAGAATTGGCCTACTCCAAAGAATGTCATAGAGGTAAGATCTTTTATGGGGCTTGCAAGATATTATAGGAGATTCATTGAAGGATTCTCCAAGGTTGCACATACTAACACTTCTTTGCAAAGTAAGGAGATAAAGTTTGAATGGACCTCGAAGTGTGAATAAAGTTTTCAGCAGTTGAAGTATCTTCTCACAAGTGCACCGGTCTTAAAAGTTGTAGACCCAGAGAAAGATTTTGTGGTATGTACGGATGCATGTGGTCAAGGAATTAGAGGAGTTCTTATGCAAGACAACCACGCGATATGTTATGAGTCAATAAAATTATCTAGAAATTGTATCCACAGTACATTCTCTCAAGATGTGGAGACATTACTTGATGGGAAGAAGATTTGAGCTAAGGATAGACCATTGTAGTCTGAAGTATTTGTTTGATCAGCCTACTCTGAATGCTAGGAAAGCGAGATGGTTGGAGTTTTTATGTGATTTTGATTTTGAAATCAAGCACATAAAGTGAAAAGAGAATCAGATAGCTGATGCACTCATCAGGAAGGTGCAGGAAATGCATGTGGCATCTCTTAGTATTTTCCAATCAAATTTGAGGCAGCAGATTTCTAATCGTGTTGTTGAAGATGAATTGTATGCACAGGTCAAGGACAAGTTGCAGCAGCAAAGCCTTGAAAAGAATTATGAGGGATATAATTGGAAGAATATGGAATTCTTACCTATAAGAACAAAATTTATATTCCAAATGTAGCTGATTTGAGGAGGGTTGTTATGGATGAGATCCATCAAGATCCATATTCTGGTCACCTATGATATCAGAAGACGATTTCTACAACTAGGAAGAAGTACTTTTGTCCAAGAATGAAAAAGGACATGGCTGAATATATTTCAAGGTGCATGAAGTGTCAACAAGAGAAGGTTGAACATCAACACCCAGCAAGTTTGTTGCATCCCTTTCCAGTTCCAGAATGGAAATGGGAAGTTATTTCCATGGATTTCATTACAGGATTACCGATGACTTGGAGACAACATGATTCCATCATGGTTGTGGTGGAAAATTTGACAAAGGCAGTGCATTTTATACCGGTTAAGTCTACGCACAAGATTGATGACATTGCGAAGATATTCATGAAGGAGATTTTCAAACTGCATGGATTGCCTAAGGAAATAGTCTTTGACAAAGATGTCAAGTTCACTTCCAATTTTTGGAAGGGTTTGTTTGCGGATTTAGGTACAAAGTTGAATTTTAGCATGGCCTACCATCCTTATATCGATGGAAAGATCAAGAGAGTTAACCAGGTACTAGAAGACATGCTTCGCATGTATGTGATGGACAAACCAACCAAGTGGGAAGATTATTTACACCTAGTAGAGTTTGCTTATAACAATGGGCAGGAGGCATCCTTGGGGATGAGTCCATATGAAGCTCTGCATGGTAGGAGGTGCAGGACACTAGTGACTTGGGATAATCCAGTGAACAGGGTTGTGCTTGGTCCATAACTGCTCAAGGAGATGGAGCAGGAATTTGTAAAGATCAGGAAAAATTTGAAGGTAGCCCAGGACAAACAAAAAAGTTATGTAGATAAGCATAGGGAAAACATAGAGTTCAGTGTTGGGGATCATGTTTACCTCATAGTGAGGGAAAAGAAGAGTTCCTTGAAGCTTGGGGGTTGTGCCAAGTTGTCACCTAGAAATTGTGGGCCTTTTGAAGTGCTTGAAAGAATAGGGCTAGTTGCAGATAGAATTGCATTTCTTGCTAGCACTAGAGCTCATAATGTTTTTCATTTTTCTTTGCTTAAGAAGTATGTACATGATCCTAACCAGGTAATAAATTGGGATGTGATTCAGGTGGAACCAGAGGGAGAGTTCCAAATCGAGCCTATGCACATCCTCACCAGGAAGGTCACAATGTTCTAGAACCGAGCAATAGGACAGGTGAAGGTGCAATGGGAGAACTACGGTCCTGAAGAAGCTACATGGGAGCTGGAGGATGCCATGAAACTGACAAATCCATTTTTGTTTGAATCTACAGATTGCTGAGGGAAGTACCAGCAAGCATTTTTGTTCAATGTTGTAAAGCACTGAGGACATTGCTATTGAAGGGGGAGGGGAATGTAACACCCCGGTTTTAACCCCGTTGCATTTAAATAAATGATGTAAATAATCATGGTGTGGAGCTAGGAAAAATACCCACCATCGATTTAGTATTTATGTTTCGGCAATTAAGGTGTGGCCGATGGTATTTTTCTTTATGCTAGCTGAACATTATGTTGAAATTGCAATTTTTAATTAAAACCCACAGCTGGCTATGTCAACACAACTAAATGAGATGGGGGCATGATTTTTCCTAAGGATGAGGGAGTGGTGTTATACATAAATCCTATCACCATCATGTGATAAGATCCTTAACCCCTATGTTTTCCCTTAATCCCAAAACTTGGAGTGGAAACTTGCTCTGTTTGTCAATTCTACTTGAATAAGCCTAGCACCATGCTTACCCTTTGGCTGATGAGTGGTACCTTCTTCAACACTGCCTGTATCCTATTATAGAGAAGCGGTGACACCATGGAAGTGCTTTGTTCTTGAAGTGGTTCTCACCTAAACCGCTCTGTCATAAGGGAACAAAAGCGATACCTTAGGTAAAATGGGAAAAATAGAAGTTTCTCGAGGCTTCTAGATCATGAACCTTGTGTCCTACATTTTCCCTATCAATATGGGTTAGTTTGAGATCTAGATCCCCCTTAGTAGGATCTGGGAGCCACCTCACCCACAATTCTCTCAACTATCCCTATCCATTGAGCCTTATAAATACAAGCTCATATCCATAGTTGAGGGGGAGAACTATAGAGGTAATGTTATGCTGTTGAATTGACTACCTAGTCCAAATCATTGGAGAGCATAGAGAGCAAAGTTGGAGCTTATGGGGATGAAGTGTTTGTATCATGGAGGAGCTTATCGAAACTAAGGCAACGGTTGTAAGATTCTTCATACATTCTTAATGCAAAGCTGATTTTCGTCCCACATATTTACTTTTTTAATTTCACATGTATATGTTACTAAATTCCTTAGTCACTAGTATGGATATGTAGATGATTTTCTGGTAGCTTTGATGTGCTTGTATGTTTGACATGTTTGTAGGTACACATGTTCATGATCAAAGCAATATTCCAAGTGTCTATAGCATTCAGGGAAGGTCTTCATCCTTTGTCGTTCACTCATTTGTTCTGGATTTGAACCATTCAGACCAGAGGAATAACTTCTATTCGCAGAAGGTGCAATATTCCTTATAACAAATCTGGCGACTCCACTTGGGACCAACACAAATTTCAGTTGATCTGATCTTCCTCGATCCTTGAACTCTTGTCCAAATCCAGGCTCCATCTCCAACTCTCTTCAGTCAGATCTGCCATCTGACTTAGTGAATTTTTGTTTGAAACTTTCAGATCTGTTCAGATCTGAACTATTTCGACTTTATATGCTCTTTTTTACTGTCAATTCATCAATATTTACCTTGATTTGATCAATTTCTAACTTGATTTCTTCTTCTCCTTGTGTTTTGGATCCATTCAAGGAACCTCACATGTGCTGTTGGCAACAAGCGATGCCACCGCCTGAACTTTGTTAGCCATAAGCGGTGCCACTTCCTGAATCCCGTTATCCAGAAGTGGTGCTTATCCATAACTGCCATGTCAAGACCCCTCCAGCGCGATGCCAGGTAGGCCTTGTTCCAGAACTATTTTTTTATCATTTTTTGCAAAAAATTGAGTTCGTTTGTTTTCAGCCTTGTATTGTCAGGCTTGTGTGTTAGAATCTGTATGCTCATGGTTGAAAATTCCGTGGTAAAAAATTGGTTTGGTTGAAGAATTCAAAAGCTAGATTAGGCTTGTTGATTATTCATTTGCTTTCATGCTTGTTGGTTGTGATTTGGAAATGAAATTTTTGAAAGCTTAGGTTTCAGTTAGATCTCTTTTCATTTCTTATATAAAGGATGAAAGAAAAACCATTTGCTTAGCATCTTAATTTTATTTTTCCATAGAGGACTTCTTTTTGTTTTTTAAAAATATTTATTTATTTATTGAGATTAGGTCATTATCATTATTGAGCATAAGGCATTGGATCTTTGATTAGCCTCACAAGCTTTCAGGTTATCTTTGTTCTTTTGTCTCTCTTGCATTAGTACTATCTCATCAAAATAAAAAATAGTGTAGTTTTAAGTTAGATCTATCTATGTTTTAAGAAAAATCGAAAAAAATAGAGTGCATATGCATGTAGAGTGCTTGTTGTTTTTTCTTTTAGGAAAAGAGACTCTTACCCCTTTGATTGCTTTCAAAAAGGAAAAATGAGATTGGAATGTGTTTCTTGTCTTTGATTTTTTTTGTTCAAAGTAGTTGTTTGGGAATTTTTGGTTTTCAAAATGAAAAAAAATACTCTCTTTCCCTCTCATAGGTAGGCATACCCCGAACGTTAAAGTGAAATATTTGCATCTACACATTACATGGTTTTACTTTTTCTATTAAAATTCCATGCATTCACCTAACCTTCCACTGTAAAATTAACGGTAGTTATAGGCTAAAATTTACATAGCAATTCGAGTGATAGGTTCGAGACGTGTTTGGGCGTTGTTAAGCGTCTGAGCTGTCGTTACTCGTCCGCATTTTATCCCGGGACTCGCGTGGTTCTTCCATGTACCGTCGGTATATCGAATGGCCTTTCATGTACCCTTGAGGTATATAGAAAGGTACTTCACGTACTCGATTGTATATAGGAAGGCCCCTTATGAACGGTATGCATTAGACAACCCTACTACCGATTTGAGCTCCCATGTACCTTGCGTATACCGGGAGACCCCACTAGGATACCTTATCTATCTAAGAAAATCCCTTTGGCCATCTTTCTTGGAGCCATACACCGAAAATATCATTCAGGGAGATTACTACACACATACCCTTTAGGTATATTGCGAGTGGCACCTTCTTGACAATCCTGGTGAGAGACCTGACTATTTGAACTCCTCCTGTCATTTAAGTTTGCTTGTTTGGCCTATAGCTTGAGTATGGAAATTTTTGGTGTGTTTTGTAGTTTTGAGACCCTAGGTTAGATAGGAACTATACAAATTGGCTGAATTAAGACAGTCCAGAAGAGTATGGGGCTTGCCACCTGATTTTATTCCTGTTTCAGGAGAAAATCCTATGGAAGCTATCAACCAAGGAGCTGCTACCAAATCCCAAGTGGGAGACAATGTGGTTGCAGAAAGCAGAGATCCATATCCTTCGAACGGGCCTCCCTTGGCCCAACAACCTTCTTGGGGTAATACTTCATTCCATTCTCCCATGGAAGGTCATGTTGATGATACTACCCGTCCAGATTATGGTCTCAATGCTCCATTTTGGGATACCTCTATAGGAAAATCCATTTCCTCGTTTGGCACTTGGTTAAATTATTATGAAGAAGTTTCACCAAATGAAGAAGAATGTAGACAATACTAGGCAGGTATTCTCCATGTACAAGAAATTGAGAAGAAAATAAATTACATATTGGGTACACCACCACCTCGTTCAACAGTTTTTCCTGTGGGATATCGCTCACTTGCTGATTCTATGAGACCTATTAAAACTATTCTAGATCACAATGTGACTCCACATAATCTAGGTCAAACTACCAACCCCACCACCTCCCATATTATGCCTGTTCCAAATCCTCTTGGTTCTTCTGCACCTGGTGCTCAACATTCAATTCCTATTTCATCAATACCTTCTAGTGCCAGGGGGCAACCCCTAACACGACCTATGTTATATGTCATTACAATTGTAGCTAGTCATGGGCAGACCTATAGTATAGAGCAATCTACAGTTTATGTCCCTCCTACCCACACAAATGTGGTTAACCCCCCATCTAGTTCAGGTCATCCCTTGGGGGCATGTGACCTGTAACCAATCAAACCTCTTGGGGGTATGGTTACACAACAAATCAAGTCCCTATAGGAAGCATTAATTACCAACCCAATCCTTCAGGAATGCCTTATGTTGGAATTCCACATCCTAGTAATACTTTCACGCCATGGGGGCAACCTAACTGGTCCTACATTCCAGCTATGGGAGGGATACCTATACATACTACGGGGGGTACCGGAGGACTACCTTATGGAGGTCCTCCCACTGGGGGGCCTAATGGTCTTGGAGGGCCTGGTGGATTTCCTCCTTATGGTCCTAATGGTCCTGGTGGTCCTGGGGGTCCTGGTGGCTTTCCTCCTAATGGTCCTGAAGGGTTTGGTGGCCCTCCTCCTAGTGGTTCTAGAGATTCCAAAGGTTTACCTCCCAGGTGTCCCAGAGGGTAAGAAGATCCTCCTCCTGGTGGTCCTAGTGGTCCCAATGGTCCTGGTGGTCTCAGAGCCCCTGACGGTCCTCCTCCTAGAAGCTCCAGTGCTCCTAACGGTCCTGATCCCAAAAATCAAGCCCCCACGGGTGGATCTTCCAGTAATTCTTCATCACAACAACCTGTCTATTAGTCTACTTACAGTCCTACTGGTACTTATATTCCCTATAAATACTACCAGTATGTGCAACCTAATCACTAGTTACCTTTCCTAGCAACTTTGGACTTGCCTGATTTGTCCAAGTTGATTAATGATCCCATTCAACATAACCCCTCATGGCCTCCCATTCCGGTAAATTTACCATCATACATTCCAAAGTTTGATGGGAATTAGGGAGATGATCTGAAAAACCATGTCATGACACTCCATTTGTGGTGTTCTTTGAACTCCCTTATGGATGATTCTGTTCGTTTAAGACTCTTCCAACAAAATTTGACCGGTACTGCCACGAAATGGTACATTGAACTTCCACAACATTTATTTGTGAATTTTGGCTCATTGGAAACTATGTTTCTTACACACTTTCAACTTCCTATCCATTACGAAATGGGTACAGATCTCTTAACTTCTTTGTGACAGAACACCCCCACCCACATATCCGATCATATCCATGAGTGGAGAAGGTAGAGAAGACTTATTAAGGTTCCTATCATGGATCAATTTTTAGCTGATTGGTTTACTAAATATTTGTTGCCTCCAATTGCCCAAGGTGTGTCTATGGGTAGTGCCATTACTGATGAGAAAACCATTAGTCAAGCCAAATATCTGGACTTGGTCTATTCCCAGTCCAGAACATTGTATTACTTGATCCCTCAAGCTCCTAGCCCAAGCACCGATCCTGCCAAGCCACCAACAGAAACTCTTTCTGATGGGATTGTTGGTTCAATCCAGTCCCCGTCGACAGAAAAACCTACCAAGAAACCCCAGACTTCAACCCCTACTCCTTCAACTCCCAAGGTTTCCACCGAGGTCAATTCCATTTAGAGTATTCAAATTCCCGACAACAATAAAAAGAAAGGTAAAGCTAAAAACAAAAAACCTAGAAACCAACAGGAGAATCCAAAACCAACCACCAACGAGAACGATAAAGGAACAATAAAAGAAAAATATCCATGTCTGCTATGCATAGGTGACCATTTCATGAAAGAGTGTCCTCGTCGTGACAAAATCACCCAATTCTTGAAAACTAATCCCGCATCCGCGGTTCTCACGAATCCTTTTCTCTCTCAACAACAACTGATAGACCACATGTCTAATCAGGGAAACTCTAGTTCTTCAGAGGAAATTCGCATGATGTCCTCAGATAATATTAGTTTGCAAAATCAAAGTTAGAGTTATGACAAACCTGCAGACAAGAAAGAAGGAAATTCTTCTTCACGAAAATCTCCCTCTACTGGTTCTCCCAAGTCCTTGTCTACTGTTCCCCTAACCATCAAGAAACCTAATATAGACATGGTTTTGCATCCACCCAAGAGTACTCTTAGGAAGGCTGTTTTTAACCCTAATTCCCAAGCTGCTCAATTTTATAATGTAGTTGAAGATCTTTCCCAGGCACCATGTGCAATGCCTACCTTGGAAGTACTCCAAAGTTTTCCTACACAACGCAAAAACTTGTTAACTGCGTTAAGATATTTAGACCTGGACAATACTAAATTGATCCATTTCAATGTCGAGAACTATAAGTCTAGAATACCTCACAAAATTTCTTTCCAAATCATAATGAAAGTATTTGGAAAGAAGGTCTTTAGAACTTTCTTAGACGAAGGAGCTTCAATTTCGGTTTTGTCCATGTCTTGTTGGAAATCTATTGGCTTTCCCGAGCTTGTAACATCACCTATGACTCTGAAAGCCTTTGATGGATGAGGTTTCCAACCCCATGGTCTCATATCATCCCTTTCAGTCGAGCTTTGGGGGAAATATATTTCTATTCAAGTGGAAGTAGTAGATGCCCCATTAGATTACAACCTCCTTTTAGGAAGCAATTGGTTTTATGCCATGACTGCTGTCACTTCGACGGTATTTTGAACTGTCCAATTTCTGCATCTAGGAAGAATTGTCACCATTGACCAACTCAATTGATGTACACCAGATGTTACTACCTCTACAGATAATAAAATCCCTATGTTAGGTCAGTCCCCTCCTCCTTACCAGTCGATTTGGGTAGGCATGTTGAAGGATTCATCCCTTATAGGGATTTTCTCGTCATCTCCTCCTAACACAGACACGATGACAATAAATATGATTTCGTCATTTGATTATGACCCAAAGGGCAAAAAAAAATTGTTGAGTCCACCTCATTGAGTCTACATGAAGAAATGTACAACGTTATTTAAACCCTTTTTGATGATCACACTGATGATCTTCATCTGGTGACTTCGGACCCTTACCACCTACCCTACTAGTTAGAACGCTCTCTTCCTATTCTGGATTATCTCTCCAAGAATTTTCCTTCCAATGAGTCCATTATGGAGATCATGAGTATGAATGAGACTATATGGGAGGATCATCATCATAGATCCTCGTTCCTCCCCAACACCAGTTCGGTAGACCATGANATCAACCAAGCCTGGTACCCTTGAGCATGTTCATGTTGGGTAGAACTGCTCAGCAGAAGAATCTGAAATACAGAGCACTTTTCAAAGAATTCCACAATATTTTTCCTGGTCTTACGAAGAAATGTCGGGGATAGACCCGTCCATTATGGTCCATGAAATAAAAACCTATCCCACTGTAAAACCTATTAGGCAAAAACTAAGGCAAGTCCATCCACAGAAAGCCATAGCTATCAAAGCTGAAATAGAGAAACTTCTCAAAGCAAGTTTTATTTATCCCATACCCCTAATGGAATGGGTATCGAACATTGTCCCTGTCAATAAAAAGCAGGGAACCATTAGAGTTCGCATCGATTTTAGAGATTTGAACAAAGCTTGTCCCAAAGACAACTTTCCCACTCTGCATATCGACTAGATTATCGACAACTGTGTTGTAAGTGCCATCTTCTCATTTATGGATGGATTTTTGGGTTTTAATCAGATTAATATTTTACCCACCGATCAGCACAAGACAACGTTCATTTACCCATGGGGAACCTTTGCATATAGGAAGTTACCATTGGGCCTGAAAAATGTTGGATCCACTTTCCAGTGTGCTATGTCCTATGTGTTTCATGATATAAAACATATTGTTGAACCGTACCTTGACAACCTCCCTGCTCATTCACAACGACGAGAGGACCACCCTAGTCATCTTAGAGACATTTTCCTGAGATGCTGTCATTATAACATACGGCTCAATCCTCATAAATGTGTTTTCTGCATTGAGACAGGACGCCTGTTATGTTTTGTGGTTTCTAAGGATGGCATCCAGATAGATCCATTGAAAATTGCTGCTATTTTAGCTCTACTAGCCCCAACCAACCTTCTAGAACTCCAAATTTTGCAAGGGAAGGCAAACTTTATTCACCATTTCGTGTGCAATTTTGCAGAGAAAACACATGGTTATATGCGTCTCCTTAAGAAGGACTCTCCGTTCTTTTGGGATGACTAAGCCCAACGTGCCTTTGATAATCTCAAACACGCTCTGACTCATTCACATGTGATACACCTCCCAAATTATTCAAAGGATTTTCTCCTATATATTGCTGCCTCCACTAATACCATCGCTATGGTTCTGGTGTAGGAGAATCTTGACGGTCAGGATCACGTGATCTATTATGCTAGTAAGAATCTCATGGATTCCAAAACTTTATATTCATGCATGGAGAAGCTAGCATTGGCCACATTCATTGCTATTCAAAAATTTTGTCATTACATTTTGCTCCGCACAACCACCGTATTGGTAGACCAGAACCCTATGTATTATGTCCTGACTCGTCAGGTGCTTGGGGGAAAGTGTTCCTGATGGATAGTCATCCTATAAGAGTTTGATCTGGAATTTTTCAAAGCCACATCAAAGAAATCCCTGGTCTTTGCCAAGCTCATGTGTGATCTTCCCTGTGCTTCGACAAAATCTGAGCCCAGTGATTCATTCCCGGATGAATTCCTGTTCCTGATAAGCACTACTCACCCATGGTATGGATATTTTCTCATTTATCTCCACACACAAAGGTTTCAGCCTACTCTATCCAGTGATGATCACCACAAAAATACTACCTCATCTTGAATGACACTTTGTATAGACATGGTATTGATTCTGTTCTCCAGTGATGCATTACCCACGAGGAAGCTGAACAAGTGTTGAATGATTGCCACTCTGGAGGATGTGGTGGTCATTTATCTAGGATGGCCAAAGCCTAGAAAATCCTTTGTGCTGGCTATTTCTGGCCTTCAGTCTTTAAATATTGTCATGAGGCAGTTAAGAAATTCCCACCCTATCAACATTTTTATCAGAAAAAGCACACTCATCCTGCTCTGTTACACCCCGTCATTGCCGTTGGCCCTTTCACCAAATGGGGAATTGATTATATGCATTGTAAGCCTACCTCATCCGGGGGGCATGGTTACATCATCGTAGCCGTTGACTATTTTACAAAGTGGGATGAGGCCATGCCTACATATGTAGAGGACCGTAAGACTGCCACTCTCTTCCTGTTCAATCATGTGATAGCTAGATTCGGAGTCCCACAGTCCATAGTTACTAATCACGGATCACATTTCTATAATCAAATGATGGAGGAACTAAGTTCCAAGCTAGGTTTTTTTCATGAAAACTCTACGCCCTATTATCCGCAAGCTAATGGTCAGGTCGATGCCATTAACAAAGTTTTGAAAACGATGCTTTGTCGGATGGTTGGAGACCATAAATCCAACTGGAACCATATCCTTTTCTCTGCTCTTTGGGCTTATAGGAATTTGGTGAAAACAACTACTGGTTTCACACCTTTCCATCTTGTCTATGGACTCGAAGCTGTCTTGCCGATTCAATGTCAGATTCCATCCTTGAAACTTGTCGTCAAACTTCTAGGAGACACTTCCGTAGAGGAAGAGAGATGTTTATACTTGAATAACCTTGATGAAACTAGAAGAGATGTTTCCTTAGCTAATGAGCACACAAGAAATGTGTCAAGGCGTAGTATGAAAAGTGTTTCCAACCTCGTGCCAGTAACGAGGGTGACCGAGTTTTGACTTACGATCAGAGATATGAAAAACTAGGGAAAGGGAATTTCGAATCCATGTGGTAAGGTCCTTTCATTATTTCCATAGTTTTATAGAAAGGGGCCTATGAGCTCGTGGACTATGATGGGATCCCCTTAGGACAACCTTGCAATGGGTTTTGGACTGACCCACTGAATTGGGGGGGGGGGAGGAAGGGAAGGAATTGAACAGGGGCAGAGGGAGTGTAGTAGACTCAAACTTCCTTTGTTTAGAGTATGACAGTAGGGAGGACCAGGCATAAAATGAAACTGACTCATGGGAAAGGGATCATAGCTGTAATACCGGGAATGTCACTACAGATGGGAAATACTTGGGGGAGGTAGACACATCTTTTAGTATTGATGGGATCCAAGGAAGACACATTGCAGAGTACTCTGAACAAAGGTGACCTAAAGTGGGAATGCTGCCAAACTATTATATGTGGAGTGGTGTCTAGAGACACCGTTGTGGTACGATCTCGTGGATTTTGGTGAGCCCAAGAAAGTAAATGTTCGATGGTGCTTTCAATTTTAGAGAGTCTGAAAACATGAAGAAGACTTCGGTGGGGGATATTTTTCATTGGTAGTCTCTTGTGCCTAAAAAAGGATAAAAGTATACATAGGAGAGCTCACCCATCCTGTAGGGGATGAGAGACTTCTTTACCGCTGGTATTCCAATCAGGATGGAAAAGGTTAAACCTATACTGACTGGACGGTCATTCAGATACTTTTACAAGCATGAATGAAACCAAGTTTTCTTTGCAATATTTCCTTGATGAGAAGGATGGAAAAGAGCTTAACGACAACCCATGGTGAGCTTTTTCGTAAAGTTCAGCCCCTCTGCCCGAGAAAGCATAAAAGTATGCAGAGGGGAATGATCTTGGCTTGAATGTGCTAAGGTGATCCTTTTCATTTGATGGTCTACATAGTCTGCAAAAGGAGATAAATGAGTCGATGTAGATGACCTTTCCTATACTTTAACGAGCGGGAAAGGAAGCAGTTGCGCTCAACAATCTTTTCATTCTTTTAGGAGTTAGAAAAGAGCTTAAAAGAAACTCCATTATCGTCAACCGATTGAGGGGGCACTGATGGTGCCCCCATGTCGGGACAATGGAAAGTGGTCCAAAGGTCATCTGTGTAGTATTGATGGAGTAGGTGGCTCTTGGACATACATGGAATAGATCACGACAAAGGCATGTGAATCGATGTGGAAGAGGCACACAAACCGAGGTGGCTCTTGGACAGAGGTCAGGAGAGTTGTGTGTGAGTTGTTGTGGACAGAATTGACTACATGTGATGTGAGTGAAATTTCAGAGGTAGTTATGTGCCAAATTCATACAATTCTAGAGGCAATTATGTGCCAAATTCATGCAAAAGAAATGAACCATCCTCTGGGTGGAGGCCCAGAGACCCGCGTAAGGTGTGGTGGACGGATTCGATAGTTATATGCTGAAGTAAAATGATGTGCCTCCCGGGCGGTGGCCCAAGAAACCTCATGATTGGTGGTAGGAAAGTGCAATGCAAGTACAGGTCTGGAGACAATTACATCACAATGATGTGGCTTGTAAAACAAGGTAACTTTCGGGAAGTGGTCCCAAAAATTACTTGTTAAACATGAGATGATGGTCTTGTTAGAAGATAGAAATTTGAGCCCAGTGGTGTGAGGGGTGTCTTGAACAGGATCTGGGTGACTCTGAACTAGCCGCTAATGGTGCTGCCCCTAAATGGGGGGTTTTTGATTTGTGGTAAAAACGTTTTAAAACAAAAAGGGACAAGACTATATTACAAGATGAACTGCACGTCACTTAAAGAGGTGATGTTAGAGGGAAAGTGGTTTGGATTTCCAGGGGATCAATAATCATTCCTTTATGTGACACGATGAACCTTAGGAGATGGCCCGTTGGGACACATAAAACACACTAAAAAGGGTTCAAGCAGATCTTATACTTATGACACCATAGGAAGGTTTTTCGCAAGTCGTCTATGTGTTGTGCTTGCTTTCATGACCGCGCAATGAATTTTTCAAGATAGACCAACATGATGTGGATGAGGTCACGGAAGCAGTGTGTCATGGCATGCTGGAAGGTGGCTCTAGCATTCTTTAGAACAAAGGGCATTACTCAATAGGTGAATGTGCCCCATGGGATTGTGAATGCAGTATTGTAATGATGTTCTTTCCGGATCTAGATTTGGTTATATCGGGAAAACCCGTCCATGAAGGAAAAGACCTCATGTTCGACGCATGCATCGATAATATGATCGATGAAGGGTGTTGGGAGGTTGTCTTTGGAACACGCCCAATTTAGATCATGCAAGTATGTGCAAACCCAGATGGTACCCTATTTTTTATTCATGGGAATAGGATTTGAAACCCAAGTGGTGTACGCAATGGGGTAAATGAAGCCGACTGTGTGGAGCTTCTCTACTTCGGCTTTGACCACGACTGCTTTGGAAGGATGGATGGGCCATTGCTTTTGGTGCATGGGGGCCACATCGGTCCATGTGCCAATGTGGTGTTCCATGATGAATGGATCCAACCCGGGCATTTCAGTGTAAAACTAGGCAAAGATGTCGCGGAAATCTTGGAAGAGAGCTTTGTAGGCAGCGACTTCTTCCGAGGAGTAGGATGCCCCCAGCATGATTTCTTCAACAACCTCAAGATTGGTTGAGATGCTGATTTTAATGGTTGGTGAGATGTTGGCCATGTTCCCTTCTTCAAAGGCATCTAGTGCCGGAATGGGGTTTTTGAACCAATTGAATTTCCCATGAATGAAATCTTTGGTTTCCACGGAAAACTGGTTAGACTGCGACACAAGCTCTTCGGGTAGGAAGAACAAGCAATGGTGCATGTTGTCCCATGGGTATTTCGGGGCGGTTAAGGATTCAAGTATCTCCTCATCATTGCAGAAGCAACGAAGAGACAGGTCTGATGGATCGTGGTTGGTGGTGGAGACAAGAGGGTTGGTAGAACTAGACATCATGTAAATGGACATGGTTTCCAAAGAAGGAGGTGGGGGGTGAAATTATTCGATCAAGGTGATATTAGATTCAAGGGAATGTTGACTAAGGTTGGCTAAAGCCAATAAAAACTCAGAGGAGTCTTGGCAGTGGTGAGAATAGTGTCCATACAAACCACAGAGGGCACAAGCATGGTTTGTTCTCAATGACTTGTTTCTCACTATTGGCCCGCTTGGAAGTTCAACCACGGGGAGGTTTTTCATTGTATCCATGACATCCAAATGTGCGCATATTATGGGAATATTAGGGTAGTTTTGAGTTGGATGGCCTTGTTCTTTGTAGACGGTGCAAGGAGGGATCTACCGAGGTTCAGCGGTAGCTTTCGCGTTTTTGCCCTTGGCCCTTTTTGGGTGGGGTAGTGCAGGTGCACGTGCGGTGGTTGGTTTTTGTGGGCCCGATGGAGGATGAGATTCGACCGTGTTATACCAAAATCCTATCACCATCATGTGATAAGACATTTGACATACCTACTTTCCATGAATCCCAGCTCTTGGAGTGGAAACTCATGCTAATTGTCAATCTTCAACAAAAATTCCCAGCACCACGCTTGTCCCTTTGTCCAGGAGTGGTACCTTGTTTGCACCACCTATCCCTTGTTATCCACAAGTGGTGCCACCAGTTATGGCCCTTATTCCATAAGCGTTTATTACCAAAACCGCTCTGTCATTGAAGGAGAAATGCGGTACCCTGGGTAAAAAGGGAAAAAGAGAGGTTTCTCGAGGCTTCTAGATGATAAGCCTCATGTCCTCCCTTATCCCTATCATTGTGGGTCAGTTGAGCTTGAGATCCCTCATCCTAGGATCTTAGAGGCCACCTCATCCACTAATCTCTCAACCTACCCTATCCATTGAGCCTTATAAATACAAGCTCATATCCATGGTTGAGGGGAGAACTCTTAAGGTATTGTTATGTTGTTGGATTGATCACTTGGCCCAAGACCATTTGGAGAGCACAGAGAGCTAGAGTCAGAGCTTATGGGGATAAGAATGTTTGGTTTCATGGAGATGCATGTCAACACTAAGGCTTGGTTGTAAAATTTTTCATATTTCTATATTAATGCAAGTTGATTTATGTCCCACATATATTGTTGTTGTTTGATTTCACATGTATGTTGTTAGATTCCTTAGTCACTAACATGGATTAGTAGATTACATTCTGGTAGTTTTGATATGTTTGCTTGTTGAAGCTTATTGCAGGTACACAGGGTAACTATCGAGGCATTACATTCCAGGTATCTACGATGTCTAGAGAGAGTCTTCAACCTATGTCCTCTATTTGTTCTGGATCTGAACCATTCAAACCAGTGGAACACCTTGCTGTCTGCAGGAGGTGATATATTCCAACTAACAAATATGGTGACTCCACTGGGGAATAGATATATGTATCAGTTGTTCTGATCTTCCTTAGTTCTGTAACTCTTGTCCGAATCCAGGCTCCTTCTCCAACTCTCTTAAGTTAGATCTACTTTCTCACTTGATCTATTTGGGTTTGAAACTTTCAGATCTATTTAGATTTGATTCATCTTGACCTTTTATGCTCTGTTTCGATACTCAATCTAGCAGTATTTACCTTGATCTAGTATTTTTCTGACTTGATCCATCGTTCTCTTTGTGTTTTGGTCATCTACAGGGAACCATGCCTATGCAATGTATGAGGAGCGGTGTCACCACCTGAATAGAGTGGGAAGCACAAAATGCCACCACCTGTAACCCATTGGTTAGAAGTAGTGCTGGGATAGAATTGCCCTGTCAACACCAGAGAAGCATGGTGCTAGGTAGGCATCATTCCAAGACCCTTTTTTCTCATTTTTTTTGTAAAAATTTGAGTTATGTTGCTTTCAGTTCTGCACTATCATACTTGTGTGATAGAATATTATGATTGTGGCTGTGGAAATTGAACCCAGGTGATAGATCAATTGCACTCACAAAATTACTAATCAAACATGCAAATTTACACACAAAGGAGACTGAAATTGGAGCATAACACTAATCTGTATTGAATAAGTGTAAAATAGACAACCTTGTGAAGTCATAGGCTACTACAATAAATAATTACATGAGAGATTTGAAAGCATAATAATTCCATTCAAAATAGTCAAAAGTAGGCTTACTAAATCTAGTCAAATCCCCCATAGGTGCATAAAGCAGTTTCCAAATCTTCCTAGGAGCTCACAAATTGGAGGATTCAAGTCAACAAGCTAAATAGGTGATGGAATGAAAACTCATACATTATTTTATTAGGAGAAAATAATGGATGAGGATGAGGGCAAAAAACAAGTCAACTTCACCTAGTCTTACTTTCCCTTTTGCCATAAAACTCAGTAAAGCAGGCAATAAAGCAGAAAAAGTAGACATGCGCTAGGGAGGATTTGGAATAAAGTAGATATGCTAAATAAGGATTCTAGGAGGTTTCCCAAGTGCTCCATGACTCATTTTTAGAAATTTTGACTTCTAGGACATGTGGAAGACAACTTGCATAGAGTGGAATATTGGAAACTAGGAAAATAAGACAAAAATGGATTAATTAATGTCTAAGGTAGCTAACTATGGGTTGATTATTATAAAACCCCCCCTTAATCCTGACTTATGAGTAAATATCAGAAAACTATAGGGCCTAGCAACAAGGCTTAGTCACCCTTTACATATTGCATGTCCATTTAACTATGGAAAGAAGCAAAAACCCAGTGGGAAAATCCCCCCTTAAACATGGATAGTAAAACAAAATTTGAAAATAATGTCATCAATCATGCTTCATAGCATGATCAGCAATCCCCAGTAGTGATTTGATATTGCTGAATTTCTTCTCATAAAAAACTTTGGTGAAGATGTCAGCTACTTGTTCTGAAGATGCACAGAAGAGTAGGTGAATGTGAATGGTGCCATGATGCACAAGTTGTCTGATGTAGTGCATATGGATCTCAATGTCTTTGGTTCTCTATCTCTAAACTGGATCATTGTAGATTCGAATGGTGCTCTGATTATCACAATAGATAATAGTTGAGAAATCTGATTTGAAGCCACACTCACCAAGTAACCCCTGCAACCATAAACATTGAGTTTCTGCATTTACAACTCCTCTGTACTCTGCTTCTGTAGATGAGAGTGCAATGGCACTCTGTTTCTTGCTTGACCAGCTGATTGGTCCTTCAGCAAGCATGAACACATATCCTAATGTTGAATTTTGATCTATGTTATCACCTGCCCAATCACTGTCAGTAAACCCAATCAAATCAAGATCAGATTTAGCTTTGTGGAAGATCCCATGAGTTCTTGTTCCCTGAACAAAGTTAAGGATCCTTTTGGCTTCTCTACAATGGATATCATGAGGCTGATCCATGTATCTTGAAGCCACACTTACTGCATAATAAATATCAGGTCGAGTGTGTGTAAGGTATAGCAAACACCCAATCAGTTGTCTATACAATGTACTATCTACCATACGAGAAGAACCTGCTTCTTCAAGCTTAACTCCTGAAAGGAAGGGAGTCTTGCTTAGCTTGCAATATTTCATGTTGAACTTGTTCAAAAAATCCAAAGCATACTTGGACTGATGTAATTTTATTCCATTTTGGGATTGAGCAATTTCGAGACCCAAAAATTGGCTCAACAACCCCAAATCAGTCATAGAAAATGCATGGTTCATTGCATCCTTCAAGGAGGAAATTTATTTCTTTGAGCTTCCTGTAATCAGAAGGTCATCCACATACAATAAAATAATCATCAAAGAACCATGAATCAACTTCAAATAAACATTTGGATCATACTTGCATCGAACAAAACTCAATGACAGCAGAAAGCCATCAATCTTGGCATACCAAGCCCTGGGGGATTTAGTAACAAACCCTTGAGGCTGATGCATGTAAATCTCTTCAATAATATCTCCATTCAGGAAAGCACACTTCACATCCATGTGATGTACCTCCCACTGCTTTGAAGCTGTAATGGCTAAGGCTAGCCTGATGGAGTCCATCTTTGCCACTGGTGCAAAGATCTGATTGTAGTCAATACCATGTACCTGTGAGTAGCCCTTGGTTACCAATATTGCCTTATATTTCAAATGTGAACCATCATCAGCAAACTTAGTTTTGGAAACCCACTTACATTGAACTAGCTTCCTCCCTGGGGGAAGATCAACCAGCTCCCAAGTGTTGTTCTTCTTGAGTGAGCTGAATTATTCTTTCATGGATGCTTGCCATATTGGATCATGCGCTGCATCTTCATATGTCTATGGGTCTGATTCAACCATCAGATAACATTTCTCTGCAAACAAAGGGTCTTTCATGCTCAGGGCACTCTCAAACTTAGATCTAGTCCTCCTAAGATCACTAGGATTTCTAGCTAGTTCCCCAGCTACATGAATGGTATTTGCTGCCCATTTTGGTATTGTAGGAATATTAGGATATGCAATTAAATCATCATTATCAAACATATCAGAATCAGAAAACTCATTTGTCTATTCACTTACATTCAATGGTTCTGGTGGTGAAGAAGACTCTCCAACTTCAACTGCTGCTAAAGGCTCTTCTTGGAACTGAACACTCCTTTAAATGAATGCTTTGTTTGTGCTCAAATTTATTAGATTGTACCCTTTTGAATCTTCAGAGTACCCAACAAATAGACACTCTTGGCTTTGGGGCTGCAAAGCCTTCCTCTTTTCTGTTGGAATTCTAGCCCAAGCCCTTGAGCCAAAAATCCTGAAATGGGTCACATCTGGCTTGTGCCCACTCCATGCTTCGAAAGGAGTCATACCATCAATATTTTTATGAGGAAACCTATTCTGAATATAGGATGCACATTTTATAGCCTCAGACCAAAAATTTGGTGGCAAACTCTTAGCCTCCAACATACAGGTTGCCATCTCTTTCAGTGATTTGTTCTTTCTCTCAGCAACGCCATTTTGTTGTGGTGTGTAAGGGATTGAATGCTGCATCTGAATACCTGCATCTTCACAATATTGAATGAACTTAGAATTGACATACTCACCACCATTGTCAGATCTGGGGATCTTGAGTTTCCTCCTAGACTGGTTTTCAACCAAAGCCTTAAAGACTTTGAAGAGGCCAAAAAATTCAGACTTATGCTTCAGGAAGTAAACCCAACAGTACCTGGAAAAGTCATCTATGAAAGTTAATGCATATTTGGCCTGACCCATTGACATATGAGGGAATGGACCAGCAACATCATTGTGGATCAACTCAATAGGTGTAGAGGTTCTCTCATGACTAGCTCTCTCAAATTTATGCTTTGGGTGTTTTCCTAGGACACAACCTTGACAGACTCCCTTGGAAAACTTAATCTTTGGTAACCCTATGACCATTTATTTTTCACTTAGATCAGAAATATACTTATAGTTAATATGGCCAAATATTTCATGCCAAATATTGCTTTCCTCATTAGCATGAATCAGAAGAGCAGAGGGGTTTGAGTAGGGTAGAAAATGTGAAAACCAGTATACCTTCGAAGTGTGATCTACAACTCCTTTTGCAATGAATTTACCACTCGAGATCTCCATGATCTCAACATCATCAGGGGAGAATATGACCTTCTTTGGAGACCCTGTGTGGGTGACCTGATACACTAACAATAGGTTAGAGGCATGACCTGGAACATACAATACATTGCTGAACTTACTATGGTCAAGATCAATCCTTCCTTTTCCCAAACTGTCAGTGAGAGAGTCATCTCCCAGCACTATTGGCAGACCTTTCAACATGTCAAGAGAGGAGAATTCCTCCTTAGTCCAAACCATATGTCTTGAAGCTCCAGAGTCTATGATGAAGCTAGGTGAGCTTGATGTGCCAGCAACCAATGCATGAACTCTCTCTCTGTCTTCTGAATTTGATCCTCCTTCCCTCTTCTTTGAGCTATCAGGAAGGGAGATGTTATTCTTCTCCAGGATTTGGGTCATCATGTCAATTTGCTTCTTCATGTAGGATCTTTCAGGATGAAAGCCCTTACTACAGTATTCGCACTTGCTCATTTCTCCTTTGTTCTTCTTCTTCTGGAAGTTCTTCTTGGAGCCTTGGGGCTCCTCCTAAGAATTGTTCTTGTCTCTCTTCTATTCATGTGGCTTCTTAGATTTCTTCTTGCCTTTTGAATCCACCCTCAAATCTCCAGCAACCAGAGCTTGGTCTTTGGAAGGCTTGATGGTGCCCATCATCACCAGTTTATCTTGTTCTTGTGTGAGGGATTCCATGAAATCTGTAAGCTTAGGCATCTTCCAGGCTCAATCTATCAACTTGGTGGCATGGAAGGTCAAAACAAACACTAAATAGTTAGGGCCAAGATTTTACAGTATGGCCAAAACTAGTTTCTCCTCCTTTTCAATTCCACACTATTTTAGCTGCAAAACAAGGGATTTAAACTTGGAAAAGTAGAGTTGCAGGGATTCGAAGCTGCTGGGACTCAACTAGATCAATTCGTTCTTGATTTGATGTCCTCTCATTTCATCTGTCACTACCAAAAAGATCTACAAGCTTATCCCATACTTCATTTGGTGATGTCAATCCATCAAGATGGAAGAGGAGGTCTCTGGATATACTCAGACACAAGAGACCATAAGCCTCATCCCTCCTGTTGTGCCATTTAATTTTCTTTGCAGCTACATTGGGCTCTGCTTCAGTTGCCATAGTCACCCTGTAGAGACCTTTCTCTCTCAACATTATCTCCATCTTCGATTTCCATTCAAAGAAATTAAATGGAGTAAAGATGATATTCTGAGATTGATCCATAGCTCAGAAATTTTCCCTTCAGTCAGCAGAATAGCTCCCAGTCAAGATGTCGAACCTGCAATAGCAATATGGAACGAGATAAATCGATCTACAAAGGATCTGATACCATGTGGAAATTGAACCCAGGTGATAGATCAATTGCAATCACAAAATTACTAATCAAACATGCAAATTTACACACAAAGGAGACTGAAATTAATAACTTGACTGATTATTTTATGTGGATTCTTTAATCAAGCCACTGTCGATATTACTGTCATCCCTGCTGAATAGCTGGACCAAACATGATGCATTTAAGATCTGTTTGAG